>VUQK01005532.1:8744-37220 GCA_015106715.1 Bujurquina vittata | reverse complement strand
TGTGTGTGTGTGTGTGTGTGTGTGTGTGTGTGTGCTTTCCGGAGCTTGCAAAATCAGTGACTGCAGGTCCGGTTTTTCGTGTTGCACCATAGAATTACGGTGCTGATGTTCACATTCAAGTATTCAAGTCAGCTGAATCATGTTTACACACATGCAGGGCGGCGTTACACAATGAGCCAGGTTTCAACACCTGTGCTCAGTGTTGTTGCACATTCTGTACCATACGTTAATTTCAGTTTGGAAACTATGAAAGTGTAATATAACCTGGTGAGGTTGATACAACCCCACACACACATAACAGGGCATGCTATGTGCATGCAGTGTTCCTGGGTTTCCCAGTCAGATCTATCCGCTTTCATGAAAACTAAGATGACAATGTGAACATGCACAGTATGAGGCTTTCCAATAGCACTTTGTTAAATAGTGGGTGACATGACAGTGGCAACACCCACTTTTTGTGTAGAATCTGTAGTTATCTCTTGAGCCAAATGTTCAGAGTTCAGACTACTTTAGACTCAGTTTTGACCATTTTTTTTTCTCTGAGGTAAACGAGGATTATTTCAAAGTGAAAAACTAGTACAATAGTTTCACTTTAAACACACCAAGGAGTCTTTGTTTCGCACTTCTTCTTGCTGAAACATCCCATACTGTATGTAACAGTCCTACCTACTTGTCTTACAGTTGCAGTTCACATTACCCATCTATGTTGCACACACCTGTGGCAAAACACAAAAGATCCTGGCCAGTGTTGCACAACCCAATGCACAGTCAGCATGCATTGTGCAATAGTGGAGCATGCGTTGCATATCAGTTGACACAGACAGGAAGAGGGTGCGGACCCATATTTACAGTCATAGGTAGGTGATAAGGCTGAGTCCACTCCTAAACCACAAATCCTAAGACCTGCATGGGTTCAAAGGTCAAGATTTAATCGCACAATGTAATCTGCAGACAAACAGCCCGGCCCACTGTACAGTCATCCAGGTAAATATTGCTGCACTCATTTGTCTCGCCTCAGCATCTCATGGCCTAAATGTACATTTCATAAATGTTGATGAGCTGCCAGCCGATGACTAGGCCAGCGGTTATTGCTGTATAACATGTCTGAGCCCATTGTTTGGGACGGGAACGCCCATGATTAATTCAGCCGGCTACTTGGAATCACCATGTGGAGGAGGATTACAGTCAAGGTTATTGGCCTGGTGGCTGCAGGCCAAAAATGGCAGAGAGTTAGAGAATTGCAGAGAGAGAGTGGGGAGGGGGCGACCACAGAGGAAAAGGAAGATGTGCGAGACCCCCACAGTGAATGAGTCTGCCTACTTATCAGCTGTGATGCGTGATGTGCAAACAGAGGCCTTTCAGGGCTGCCAGGCACACAATAGCTTTGTTTGCTATGCAATAGAAACTAGTTGTTCGCTGCTGAGTCAATATTTACTGCCTAATGGAATGTGTGCTCTGCTACTACCCCTGATCAACAACACCAGATTGAAGGAGGGACTTACTACCTCGCGTCTCTGTAGTTCAACCCCCCACAATCATCCTCTGTCCCTCTTCGTCCTTCCCTCCCTCTCCTTTATCTTACTCTTCCTATCATCCCATCCTTTACTTCCTTTCCTGCCCCTCGCGCTCTCAGAGTTTTGTTACTCCCTGTTCCTCCGTATCCTTCCCTCCCCTGTTTTGTCAGTCACATATCATATCTATTGCATCTGCACCTCCCCTTGGCATGGCTAACAAAACACTTGTGGAAAGTCCATATAAGGCTCTGTTTGGGTACTGTACGAAAAGGAGATCACTTATCAGGTAATTTAACAAAGGGAATACTGATTCATGAGTGAAGTAGTACAATGAAAGAAAAGGAGGAGGCAAAAAAAAAGATAAGAGGGGAGAGTCCTCTATTTCTGAAGGCCCATGTCCTACCAAGGCCGTGACACCAACAGAGAGAGAGCGAGAGAGAGAGATAGCTCAGCAATGAGATCACTGCACTAACAGAATGATCCCTTTGTGTCTGAGCCCAGCAGTAGGCAGTGGATGCGTTACATGTGGTATTTATGCTGTGGCCTCTGATAAACTAATCACAGGCAATTTTCTTAAAGGTGCATGCAGGCTCGTGCACAAATGCACCATCCTGCCTCCTTGAAAGCATGGGCTGGAGCTTGTCTCTTCTCTCACTGTGTGTCGATTGTGCTCTGTCTGCCACCCTCACACACAGTTACACACCTTTGCCCAGGTGTGCAGGGATAACTAGAGGCATGGCACACTTGTCTGAGTTCTTTAAAGGTTTTTTTTTTTTCCACCAGCCGCCCCGACAATCCATTCCTTTCAGTCATGCTTCAGCATCGTTTCCTCACAGCCCCGAGGATTACTGGGGAGAGGACAGTTGTGGGAGTGACGGTGTAGGGGTAGCTGGGGCGAGGGGGGGTTTCCATAGTGACACCAAGGCAATGAAAAGATTGGACCAGTGGAGTGTGGAGCGGGTGCCAGCGTGTGTATCTGCGTGCACGCGGGTTCAGCTCTGTAGCTCGGTTGAGACACAGTGGAACCATTCATGATCTACTATCTGGCCCCCAGTGGCCTTTCACTCTTAAATCAGAGCCAGCTTGCAGAGCTCAGATCCCTGCTGTGTTTTGTTTTTGCACCCAAATCCACACCACTTAAAAAGAAAGTTAAAATGAATTACTATTCTAATAGTCTTTGATATATTCTGTCATCGTTCTCCTCCCACGCACTGTAGACTTTTCATTTCTGTCCAAAAACGGTGCCAAAGTGGCGAGGTCATGTTTAATACCCCTGTCATGAAGAAGAGAAATTGATGGCTTTGAGTTGTGTTTGTTAACGGTTTTGCGCTGGCCGAGGGATAAACAATTAGAGGGAGATATATTCATAGTCTCTAATTATCCTTCCTGCACGCAGATTAAATGTTTTCATAAGTTTGGCTCTAACGAGCCAAATCCTCTCAATATATGGGCATTGCATCTGTCCACATTCCAAAACAAAATCATTTAGCTGCTGTTGTTATCAAGTCGCACTGTGCTGTGAGCAAGACTCATCAATATCATTTAACCAGGGAACTCAGGGCCTTATCTAATTGCCTTTTATAGCCATTTTCCAGTGAACTTGACCTCACACTGAGTCCATTGACAGGGCATCAACTGATTCAGACTGTGGTCAAAATGCATTTAATGATAATTTGTCTATGACTCAAAATATGTGCACTTTTTGTAAAGACACCCCCCCCCACCCCCCGCCCTGCCCTGCCCTGAGCATACATTACAAGAGGAATAATTTTCAAAGGGGCCTTGATTGTGTGGAGCCTATTAATGAAATCTGTGGTCTTTCAACGAAATGACACTTAATGAAGACTATAAATTGGGCACAGATGTCTTGAAAGAACGGCATCAAATTAGAGCTGAAATTCTAAATCTGGTGTAATACCTTGAAGAGTAATTTAAAGATAAGACAAATTCTCATTTGGCATATGAAATAATTAATTATCTCTTTGGTAGAAATCTTAACAAGGCTGCTTAGTATGCATATAAAATTTGGAATTGTAAAATCAAATTGACATTATTAACTTATAGTGTGTTAGATTATATCTATTTGCTTTTTAAAAGGTCCCACAGAGTTGAATTGATAATTAAGTAATGAAATGAAAATGTATGATCTAATCAATGGCAGTCCATATTAGCTCAGCAGTAGTAATTCTAAGGTTACAGGCAGTGAGGAGGGGCCTGGCTAAAAATGACAGAAGCCCTGAAGAATTGAGATACAATATGATTAATTAATAAAACAATAAAGCTTTTCTTGCTCCTCTTGGCAAATGGCAAAATGAACTGGTGCTTTTATAGTGCTTTTCTACTCTGAGTACTCAAAGTGTTCTTTACTACAAGCCTCATTCTCCCGATCACACACACTCTTTTTTCATTAATCCTTGTCTAATATCCACAAGTGCATCAGAGGCAACTTGGGGGTTCAGTTTCAACATGTAGAGTGTAACTGGGGATTCAATTCAATTTCATTTATATAGTGCCAAATTATAACAGTCACCTCAAGGTGCTTTATACTGTAAGGTAAAGACCCTACAATAATTACAGTGAAAACCCAATGGTCAGAATGACCCCCTGTGAGCAAACACTTGGCAACAGTGGGAAGGACAAACTCCCTTTTAACAGGAAGAAACCTCCCGCCGAACCAGGCTCAGGGAGGGGCGACCGGTTGGGGCTGAGGGGAGAGAGACGGGACAAAAGACATGCTGTGGAAGAGAGCCAGAGATTAATAATAACTAATGATTAAATGCGGAGTGAATAAGCAGACTGAAAAGAGGTGAATGAAAAGAAACACCCAGTGCATCATGGGACACCCCCCCCCCCCCCCGCAGCCTAGCCCTATTGCAGCATAACTAAGGGAGGGTTCAGGGTCACCTGAGCAAGCCCTAACTAAGCTTGAGCAAAAAGGAAAGTTCTAAGCCTAATCTTAAAAATAGAGAGTCTGTCTCCAAATCCAAACCGGGAACTGGTACCACAAGAGAGGGGCCTGAAGGCTGAAGCCTCCCATTCTAGTCTTAAGTATCCCAGGAGCCACAAGTAAGCCAGCAGTCTGAGAGCAAAGTGCTCTATTGGGGTGATATGGTACTATAAGGACTTTAAGATAAGATGGGGAATGATTATTCAAGACCTTGTATGTGAGGATAAGGATTTTAAATTCTATTCTAGATTTAATAGGGAGCCAATGAAGAGAACCCAATATGGGAGAAATGTGCTCTTTCTTTCTAGTCCCGGTCAGTACTCTAGCTGCAGCATTTTGGGAGCTTTTAGGACAGCCTGCTAATAATGAATTGCCATAGTCCAGCCTAGAATAATAAATGCATGAATTAGCTTTTCAACATCACTCTGAGACAGGATGTTTCTAATTTTAGAACTATTGCACAAATGCTAAAAAGCACTCCTACATATTTGTTTTATTTGTGCATTGAAGGACATATCCTGGTCAAAAATGACTCCAAGATACCTCACAGTGTTACTGGAGGCCAAGGTAATGCTATCCAGAGGGCTTGGCTTCTTCGGATGGTCAAGTTTCCACTCTAGCTTGATAACAGTGACAATGCTAAGGTGGTTAGGGTTAGGGTTATGGTGAAGATAAGGAAGAACAAAGCTTGCAGTGTTTCCTCCCTAATGTTAGTGTGTTACCATGCTAACGTATTAGCCATCACTCAGCACAGTACAGTCAAGACGGGGGAAGCTTCAAAGTCAGAAAGCAAGAAAATGTGGAGATTACCTAAAGACTGATGCTCCATAGATTTACTAAATTTAACTTCCAAATTTAATTCAGTGGTTCAAAAAACAAGTTGAAGCCTGTGGCAGGCTGGCAACCTGTCCAGGGTGAACCCTGCCTCTCGCCCTGTGCCCCCCCCACACACACACACACACCTACACACCTCACGTCATTTCCTCTTTTCTTTAGAATGTCTCTACACTTATGTCAATCACGCTACCTCTTTTAATTTGTCAAGTTTGACTTCCTACCTCTGTCAGTGTTCCCTCTGTTGTACTTGTCTGTTCCGCCCACTATCATCACCTTTGCTCATACCTTTTCCCAATTAACCAATCACTCATCACTTGTATACTTCCTTTACTACTTTTGCCTGATTGCAGTCGTAGTCACACTTTCCTCAGTTCCTTGCTGTTTTTCCTGGTGTTCACAGCTATCTTCTTCACATCTGACCTGTTGCTGTTTTTTTATGTTGTTTTTTTTACCTTGCCTTTTTCCCCTGCTCTGTGCCCACATTGTTTGCTTTTACTGACTTTCTTTATATGGCTCCTACCTGACTTAAAGATCATATTTGGGATTTTACTCTGCCTCCGGGTGACCTGTGAGTGGGTATTTCCTCCTGTGTTGATTCCATTGTCACTGTCATGATCCCTAAATTTTCCGTCCCACTGACAACCATTATTTCTTTGTAATTTTATTTTCTCTTCACTTGGCCTCTTAAGACGTTCGGGTCACTTTTAAGATGCTGGTAGGCGCTGCCATTGGTCTTATGGAGTGTGTGCATCACTGGGTCAGAGTTCTCCTAAGGAACATGAATTTCTTTGCATAATGTCATCTCAATTATCTTAAAGTTGTGAAATCTAAAAATGTTGATCTGCCAGTGGTAAAAGAAGAAGAAGAGGGTTCAACTAAGGTCATGAATGTCTGTACAAATTTTCATAGTTGTCACTGGTTATTGAGCTGTTTAAGTCACGACACTGACTTTGCAGTCCCCACAGCCATGCAGCAAGTGTGGCTAAAAACTCACTTGCACAGTGCAATCAAAAATGAAAGCTTAGAAAGTGAAAGATAATTAACATTTGTTTTGCTGTAAAACCGAGATGGCTTAATCCCTGTAGGTAGTTTCAGTTCAAGTGGCTTTGTCAATATATTTTAATATTTGGCCTGATGCAAGGAGACACAGTGACATAAAATAAGCGATGCTTCAGCTTCACTGCATCATAGCAGGTTAAATGGAGCGGAGGGCGATGAGCAATTCTCCAACAATCCCTCTCCTTGGGTTGTTCTTCCCCCTCTAAACCCATCACTTCCTGGTGTTCCGGCTTAAAGCTTTACCCTGTGGGGTCCCAACGGGCTGGAATAAAACACAAGTGGATGCGGCAAGTTGCCATGGAAACTTAATAAGCCCGCAGTTGTAGTGAGAGAGGGAGTCAACTACAATACCCGGTGAAGCATGCGTCTGAAGGAAATAAATTGAATGCTGCAGAGGGGAAGAAGACAGCGAGAGAGAGAGAGAGAGAGAGTGAAAAAAGAGGCAAGGGGGACCGGGTGTTATTGTGAAATAACCTTTTAAGTTGGAATTAAATATTTTGTCAAGAGTGCGCGACTCCGAGGTCCCATCCAGCCCTCCCTCCCTCCATCCCTCTGTGATGTGCCTGAGGAGGGTTGGAGGTTAAATGGTTGTCTGTGTTGTCACGAGGACACTCTGGGCTGCCGTCTGCTGTGTGTCTCAACTGGTGGCCAAGGTACGCCTGACTGCTGCCCCCACCCTCGCTTCCCCTAACCTCACCTACAACTGTCATTGCGTTGACTGTTGGGCCATTACACAGGCACTTGTCTCCAGGGCGCAATTGATGCGCCTTTGGCTGTCAGAGCTCAAAAGCCACCAACATGCCATCTGATTGCCAAGCATCCTTTATGCTGCTTTCATTAACCGCCAATCTATCATTAATTATTGGCTCCTGGCATTTATGGAGAGGTGGGGAGATTGATAGCGTGTGTGGGGGATGGGTTGATGATTGAGCCTATCTATAATGACTCACAACAAGGAGGATCCCTCTTAGCTTTTATTTGTAAAGAGGGGGCCCCGTTCACCACTCGCCAGAGGTGTTGTTCATCAGTCTAGCTAACCCGATAAGTCCTCACGGCGGCTGAAAACAGCTTTATCTTCATTCTCTGTGTTTCTCAGGGTCCGTCTCCATATGTTTTTGGACAGCTCGATGATCATCTCTCTTTAACTCAATGGGCTCCTCTTTTTCTCTCACCCCCTTAACAGAAACAAATTAATTCCCCTCTGAGGCTTAAGCCCTGGACCAAGCAACTGTCTGTGAATGTGTGCGACTTAAAGGTGAGCGCGTTGCTTTTGATTCAGGGCCAGCTGACAGCTCTGTTGCCCAAAAAGCTTTCTATTATTGGGCTTTGAATAGAATTAGCTATCTGCTGCGATAACGAAAATAAAATAACAGTATCAATGACATCCTTATGTTGCTGTAGCTCTCAGTACAATGAAACCAGGCCTTGCCGAGTCTATAAATCATCAGGAAACCTTGGCCTAAATGTGCCACCAAAAAAAAAAAAAACTGTAACATCTTCCTTCTCTTTTTACACCCTAATTCTTTTTCATCCCCCTCTCTCCCTGGACCTAACACTATTTACAGCTTTTCAGATGCTCAAGCCACCAAAATATAGCGTTGTTTTATCTTTAGACAAGTCGATAAGGGAGCATATTGGTTTTCTGCTAAAAGCTACGGATTGCGCCGCCTGTATTGACTCATCAGTCGGGCGGTTCAGACTGCAGCCGAGGGAGGCACATCCGTCCACACACACATAAATACACCCAGAGTCCTCGGTTTGCTCACAGCATTTCATTTTCCGAGATTCACCTGGTGGAGAGAAAGATATTAAAACTAAGAACACGGATCAGACCCAGGATAACACAGTGTAACAAGAAAG
The DNA here is from genome assembly GCA_015106715.1 of Bujurquina vittata. NCBI lineage: Eukaryota > Metazoa > Chordata > Actinopteri > Cichliformes > Cichlidae > Bujurquina > Bujurquina vittata. Next base: position 29,003 of record VUQK01005532.1, on the reverse strand, counting down.
ATGTAGCGAGCAGGAGCAAGAGAGAACAGAGACGTGGAAGGCAGAGTAAGACAGGGGAACAGGAAGAGACGTGAAATGAACACCCCCTCCAGAGCGCTTTATCCTGCATTGTCACGCTCTGCTATACAGTCCTGGCAGTCTACTTGATATTTAGTGACAAAGACTAGATTAGGGCTGCCTACCTATCGCTGCTGTCCCCAGTCAACCTTGCACTGCACAAGCAGTCACACAGGAACCTTCTGCTGGGAGCTGGTGAAAGCTCCTAGAGGCATCAGGTGAGGGTTAAGATTGTTGTCAAAGGCCAGAGACAGATAGACAGATTCGTTACATTGGTTATTATTCCAGCTCATGTCACAGTGCAATGGAAGAACTCAGCAGGTTTCATTAAAAGCCCAGAGCCAGTTGTTCAGTGGGCTGGTTAACGTGCAGATTCTGGGAAGCACTGAATGGAGAGAGGGTTATTGGAGGTGGCTGAGATAAAATAACCTGTGTGTGTTTTGGCCCGCAGAGGTTATTAAATGTTGTTGCACTGAGGGCTCACAAAAGGCCAGCTTAAGCTACAGCTCAGTCAATCCATTTATTATGAAGCAGGTTGCTGTAAACAGAGCCATCCAGAGACTCAGGAAACCAAATGGACAGCTGCCAGTCAAAATAATGCAGGGGTGACTATCAGAGGCAACAGGATAAGCTGTGCTGTGAAGGCTTTTTGTCTGGAGTTTGATTTTCAGAAGATGTTTGATTTTATGCATTATTCGGTACCATCGCTCGTAAAAGTCTTCCAAAAGATGAAAATCTGCCTCCAAAGGCTTTCATCTGGAGGATGAGAACTACTTCAGTGCCAACAGTGGAGAGTTCCCATGTTAACACAGGGAAGACAAGTATTGAGCTTTCAGCAGAAAGACACAATAGCAGAATTAGGATTCATGTGGCGTTGGCTTTACAGGTACTCTTCCAAATGACTCCATGGAGCCCTTCAGGCTACTGTCAGCAGAAACTCTCACAGGAGACGTACAGCTTATATGCCCTTGGTGTTTCACAGCACTGGAGCAGATGGTTATGATATGGATTACACTGACAGTAAGTCAATAAGACCCAGATCTTGGGTTTGCACCGGATTAGTCAATTGTCTCTGGGCCCTTTTTTTTATGATTTTGTTTTCCGATTGTTCATGCCCCTCTGCCTTTCTGCTCGATCTGAGGCCGCTCAGCCTACCAGGCTTTGAAATGGCACTCTGAGGTATTTGCCACACGTTGTCCAGGTCCAGATAAACGGAAGATGCTCATTCTGATGCCGAAGCCCACCGGCGGCACACAGGGCGCCCTGCACAAATCTCATTTATTGCTCCCATGCCATATGTTGCATGTCCACATCTTTTTACTCTGATATATGTGCACAAACCAAGCTTGCAGGCCAGCTTACAATTAACCAATGCCCCATCCAACCAGAGTGCAGCAATTAAACACCATCCAATCATATTTGTGTGACAACCAGACGCCTTTCATCACAGCAGGGAACCAGACGGCTCCGTACAGCCCACCTGCCCCGAGCACTGTCTCAGAGATGGTCTGGAATAGCTAATTAGGCAGCGCCGCTTTCAACCATCCAGCATGGGACACTCGCACCAAACCAATACAGTAAAAATTCCACTTGATCTCGTCATCAAGCATCGCTGGGTTTTTTTTTTATGTGTCAGCATTCTCCTGTTTGATCCTGCATCAGCAGAGACAGACGACAGAGAGAGGCAGTTTTGGTTTGTTTAACAGAGTTTCATTGGAGTTTGCAGGCACCTGCTGTGCACATTGCACCACATGCTTTTCAACTGCAGTCCCACTCAGGGAAGAGGGGGGTTGGACTGTGAAAAAAAAATAAAATACATTTCTTTTTGTAAACGGTGAAACACACGTCTCAGCTCGTGTGTTTAAACTGGTTGTCATGTTGTTGCGAGAATATTCAGGTGGTGATGTGCTGCACCGCCACTGCTTTGAGCAGCAGGAAGTACACTTCAAAGAACGCGTCTCTGCTGCGAGGCTCTTTAGTTCCACTTTTGTTAAAAGCAATCCATTTTTAGCTATTGTTCCAGGTTTTCTTAATGCAAAACCAATTGAGGTCTGGGGGGGGGCATATTTTACCACAGAAAAGATAAATATATAAATAATTTAAACAAAACCATTGAGTTAAGTCACCTCTCGTTTAGCTGTAAACAGTCAAAACTGCCTTCTGTCCCGATGTTTGGAGAGGTGAAGTGTTGAGTTCACTCACAGCGGGAAAACAATACCACAAGAAATAATGTATGAGGGGCCAGCAAAGGGGGAGCGCACCGCAGCCAACACAAATAGGAATTATTCATTATATATGCAGTATTCACTGAGTTTGTGTGAGTGAGCAAGTGAGCTCACCTTAGTTAATATGCAGTGTTCTCCATAAGTCAGCCAGGGTACTTCACCCTTGCTTCTAGCAGGAACCCTCTGAACCCACCTCTTTCTTTAGCTTTCCAACTTCCTCCCTACCCTGCCCCCAACATCCTATGCTCACAATAAGTTTACGTGAGCAGTATTTTATCAGTAGAATACTAACCTGTCAGTAATGTGCACGAATGTGCTCACAGTCAGCAAGCTGAAATATTCTTCCCCTGGCTGCCTTCTTTAATGTCTGGCCTTGACAGGGAAAAAAGGCATATGTTGGGCCTCAAAACTGAGGAGTTCATCAGTCATGACATTCCATTAGTGTTCAAAAGGCCAATTACAAAAACCTACAAGGCACTCCAAGTCACTAAACGGCAGACTTCGATTTGAGCTTGACCTCACTGCGATTTGTGTGCACAGCTAAGCACCAAATAATAGATAAAAGATCTTTAACATAATTACGCCTTAATGGACGCTGAAGCCACGCTGTCAAAAATTGATATGCAGGCCTCGGCGCATTTAAGAGGAGATGGCAGAGCGCATTTATCTCCACGTCAAAGAGAAACTGAGCGAGAGCGGACAGATAGAGGAGTGACACACTGGGATGTGGATTGCACCACCCTCTGTAAGATCGTTCCCATCAAGCGATTCTGTGGCAGCGCTATCTAGTCTAATTGCAGTGAAAATATCTTTCCCCTAACCCTTTTTATATTTAATCATATCCCTGCTAGTCTGTTGACAAAGCCAGATGAACATCATTTCCACCACTGTGTCTTCTACCAGCCATATTAGCAGCAATGTTGACCAACGCCTCCAAGGTGACCGCCAATAACTGCGGTCAGCTCCAGTTCGCTGCATTTAGCAAAGACTTTTTGTGAAGTCAGCCCCATTAAGTCAGGAATAATTGTGTGTGTGTTCTCCGTGGTGAATATTTGATCTGCTGTTTGCCCTTTGCTGGCCACACAGTACAGAATAATGGCTCTCTTTGAGTGGCGCAAGGCAAAACCTTGGGCTCCTTTGGCCCAGTGAGAGGCCAACACAATTAGTCTATCAATTATTAATTCATCATAAAGGTCGTCCCTTTGCTCCATTATCCACACCAGTCTAAGCATGCCAATGTCATGAGTGTTAACAGGGCCTGCAGGTCAACCGCCATGCACACAGAGAACTATACAGACATTTGATGTGACTCATTGTCAGAAGCAGTGGGAAAGCATAATTAATGAAGACTGTGAAATTTTAATATTTGAAAATCCTAAGAGTAGTAAGTAGTCTGAATGAACATTTAATTGATGGTTTTATTTAAGGGTCATTTAGCTCTGGCTAGCTAACTTCATGCTGAAACAGAGGCTAGCAACTTCAGGCAAGCGAAAAATGTAATTAGCTTGGAACCAGACCTAGTCACAAGCTACCTAGCTAGGTCTAGCAGACAAAATATCTTACATTGAATGCAAATCTACATTTTGTTTCTCTAAAATCTAAATTGACTAGGGCCTTAATGCTGTCCAAACTGCAAATATTTATGAAAAATATAACACAGTTTGGTTTTGTCCTCTTTTATTATGTCGCCTCAGTGAGCAGGTTTGCTACCTACTGTAGCAAACTCACTAGCTTTGGACTGTGAGAAGAGGACAGACGTGAATGTGGAAGACTGAATTTGAAGAGCGAAAGGGAAGAAAATGGAAAATGGGATGTGAAAACGTGTTGAGAAGAAGAGGGACAAGAGATGAAAATGTCTTAAGAAGAAAAAAAAACTGAAGAACAGAGGAGGATAGGCGAGCAGAGGTGCCAAGAGCTGATATAAGAGAATAAAATATGCAGTTCATCTTTTGTGCATCTTAAGTTATTGATCAGAGTATTAATGGGTTTTATTGTTTTATATGTTCTTATTTCAGTGGAGGACATTTTCAGGGCTAAATGAGTGGAGCTGAAAGCGAAAGAATGGCGATTATAATTATAAATTTGAGCGTTTATTCTACTCTGATTTCTGTAAAGAAATCGATTTTCAGTATATGTTCCTCTGTTGGCTTAACAGTCAATTCAGACTGTATGGAAGTCAGACGCTTGGCATTGTTGGAGAGCACTGATTTCATTAGAGCAGCCCATATTATTATGGTGTGGATTCACATGTAGCAGTTTTATCAGCTACAAATTCATTATATGATCTTTACTTTGGCACAGCAAAAATACTTTTCATGATTGAAAATGCTTCCCGTGCCTTATGTAACTTAAAAAACACGAGACAGCGTTTGTCTGTGATCAGTTAGAAGTGAATATTTATAACACACTATGTTTTTTTGCTGGTTTCAGAGTAAATAAAGCTGTTGGAGAATAAGTAAAGACAGCATAGCCTGTTGCTCTGAGGCAGTGTTTTATTGTTTTTTGTCTGAGTAACAAGCCTGTTTTTCTCAAATGATGTACAGAATTTATTTTGGCACTCCATTAGCCGGTCTTCATCCTGACGCTGGTTACAGCTAACAAACCAGTGGTTCCTAAACTTTTTAATCTGATGTGCTATGGCGTGCCAAACAATTCAAGAGCTTGACCGAACAAGACACCCAATTAAGCGGCAACAATCAGGAGATGCTGCGAGCTGGCCAGGTGTTAGCTGCCTGGCGTGCGAATGAACAGAGTGCCCATGTCAGTTGCACAGTCCAATTTGGTCACTCTGCTTTTTGTTTTTTTGTTTTTTTGGTCAACCTTTGGAATTGTTTGGATGCCAAAACATGGCCCTAAAGCTCAGGTGGACTCAAATGTCTCTGCATTAACATTATGTTCAAATGTATTCATTTGAACCCATTTTAAACTGGATCTACACAACTTTCAGCATACCGTTCACATATAGTTATTCATCCATAACTGTTGGTTTACTATTTCAACCATTCGTCTGCTATTCATTTTAATGACTAATCCATTTAACAGCTCATTGTATTGATCACTACCAAAAGTTCATCCTTTACCTACTTCATTGATTTTTTTTTTCATTTTTTTGCATATTTGCCACACTTACATGTTTTGGCTCATCAAACAAATTTTAATATCAGATAAATTAACCAGAGTAAATACAAAGTGCGGTCATTGAATGATTTAATTTATTAAAGGAAAAAAGCTATCCAAACCTACCTGGCCCTTTGGGAGCAAGTAATTGCCCCTTAAACCTAATAACTGGTTGCGCCACAATTGGCATCAAGAACTGCAATCAAGCATTTGTGATAACTGGCAATGAGTCTTTCACATCACTGTGGAGGAATTTTGGCCCATTCTTCTTTGCAATTGTTTTAATTCAGCCACATTTGAGTGTTTTCAAGCATGAACGGCCTGTTTACGGTCACGCCAAAGCATCTCAATCTGATTTAAGTCCAGACTTCGACTAGGCCGCTCCAAAACCTTCATTTTTTGTTTTTTTAAACCATTCAAAGGTGGGCTTGCTCGTATGTTTCAGATCATTGTCCTGCTGCATAAACCAAGTGTGTCTGAGCTTCATGGCATGAACTGATGGCCAGATATTCACTTTCAGGATTTTCTGGTAGAGAGCAGAATTCATGTTTCTGTCAGTAACAGCAAGTCGTCCAAGACCTGCAACACAGCCCCAGACCACCACAGTACCACCACCATGTTTGATTGTTGCTACGATGGTGTTTTTGTTTTGTTTATGTTTTTATGAAATGCTATGTCAGTTTTATGCCAGATGTAACAGGAACCAAACTTTCCAAAAAGTTCAACTTTTGTCTCAGCCAGGGGTGTAAAACTGGGTAGGGACACATCCTCACCAATACCAAATAATGTCTCTAATATCTCTACCAATCACAGATTAGTTAGAAATGTAGGGAAACCCCTACCAATATGAAATGATGGTAGTTATGTCCCCACCAATATTAGCACTGCACCCACCGGACCCCGATTCAGAATCGAGGGGGAAACTTTATATGGAGCCAAATCACAACAGTCACCTCACACTGACCTTAACTGAGACAAGTGAGGCCTGCAGTCCTTTAGATGCTGTTCTGGGTTCTTTTGTGACCTCCTGGGTTGTCGATGTGCTCGTGGTGCCACTCCTGGAAAGGTTCCAAGTTTTCTCCATTTGTGGATAATGGCTCTCACCATAGTTCACTGGAGTCCCAAAGTCTTATAGATGGCTTTGTAACTTTTACCAGACTGAAAGATGTCCCTGACTTTGTTTCTCAGCTGTTAGAGAGACGGTCTGGCAGTAAACAGGGTTAGAGTAAGGCTAGTGAAATTGAAGTCAGCTTTCCAAAAAATGGTTCATAACAGTTATTTCATGATTAAACAAGAAGGGCAATTACTTTTTCACACAGACCCAGATTGGTTTGAATTGCTTTTTTTTCCCTTAAAAAATGAAATCATCATTTAAGAACTGCATTTTGAATCTACTCAGGTTATATTTGTATAATGACAAAATTTGTTTGACGATCTGAAACATATAAGTGCGACAAATATGCAAACAAAAAACACATGTCTCACATGTATTATCAGCACAGAGTAAAGAGTGTCCCTGACTGACGCAAACCACATGAGCTACACAAGTGGATCAGTCCGCTTTGACCATGACCAGTGGTGAGTTTGTGGTCCTGTGTGGCTACATGTCAGTGCTGTGGCAAATGTTAAATGTGTCGTCTGGTTTGACCTTTAGTTAATGGTGCTGGCACTCTTTAGCAAAGGTCACATTCCACATTTCAGCCAATCGCCGTTCATTGCATTAACCGTCTGCCCGCTGGCAACAGAAGGAAACAAACCTCCCGAAAGATCAAAATACACTATGTAGTATGTGAGCCATCTCCCAAATAATGATGTGATCACTGTGCGGTGAGGTGATGGCGATAATCAGTTTCATGAAGGATTTGATAGCATGACATGCTATGACCTTTAAAGAGCCCGATAATGTATGTGCGCGAGGTCAGGGTTATATTACAACATCAATATTTATGATAATAACAGCTAAGCATGTTATTACCCTCTTCATCTGGAACAGACCACCTGTATTTTTAGTGTGCTGTCAACAACCAGAGCGAATGCAGTTTGGGGAATTGGATGGCAAGAGGATTAAATATTTTTCACACATTTACTGCCAAAGCAGATTTTCAATTAAAGCAAAGCAGTCTACTTTGGTAAATTATAAATTGTCAAGGCTGTCTTCATTAAATTGTATTATTAGTCGTATTAGCATTAAGTGCATAATTTAATAGAATTATCCGTAATTATTCGCATAAATTACATTTAGGCCACAGAAGGAAAAAAAAGAAGTTTGTGTGGTGTATTTTTCCTGCTCTAATTTGACTGTCCCATTAAGAAAAATGTCCCCCAAACAAAGTTAGCATTAATATTCATTTCCCACATTTCGCCTCCACTGACGAGTTTACAAAACTCCTCTCAAACTTTATCTCCCTCATCTACTGACAATATTTTTTTTATAATATTATCTTCTAGTGCCACGACATTGCCGCGGAGCTCGGGCAGCTTTGAAGAGGTGTGAACACGTTGCTGTGAGGACTTGGCAGCTTAAATACCAAAACGATATTTTTATTACTATCAATTCTCATGCAGCGTTAAATTGAGGGCGTAAAAAGCATTAATACAGTTGTAATTCATGACATGTCGTGATTCGTGGCCGTGAACAGAATGATGGCTGCTTTTATAACAGAAACAGACCTACACATCTCTTTCATATCATTTCAGCTCATTGGGATACGAGAGCACAGGGGCATTTTTGTGCAGTGTGTCACATTGTCATGGCAACATGGGAAAGTAAAAGGCAATATGTTTGAGAAAATGTAAAAAAAAAGTGCCAGATCTTTTTTGTGGGCTCGGTGAGGTAGTGAAACAGTCTGCCAACCACCGGTGGAGGAGACAAAACCGAAACAAAACAGCAAGCTCTTTGTGTGTGTGTGTGTGTGTGTGCGTGTGTGTGTGTGTGTGTGTGTGTGTGTGTGTGTGCTGGAAAGTGCTGACTGGAAAAATGTGGGGTTTCTTCAAGAGCTCACAAAGCCATGAAAGCATGTGATGACAGAGTCTGGTGAACACACTCCATCACTGATGTGGGCACACATGCCCACCCACATGCACAAACACACACACACACACACGCACGCACACATGTAGAGATGCATTCAAACTCGCAAATGCAATAAAGGCTGTCACAGCAGATGGAACCACTTAAATTTTGTCACAAGTACCTGCCTAGAATATGAGACCCCGTTTGAAATCTGTGATACCATCTTGTAGCCACTGTAGGTGTTTTGTAGAGTAACTGTATCCTCAGATTATACTGTGGTTATAAAAACTGAGGCACTGCTTTTTACATGAACGCAGAGGCTATAAGCATCCTGTACAAATTCCTGTCTATGCGGTCATTATTTATTGGATTACGGTCTTCTACCGAGGCATATTTATCAGCATCTTTGCAAGCTATTACTTTAATTTTAGATGAAAAATAAAAGTACATCTCTGTGTTTATATTTAGACACCTTGGGCTGTCGACTGAGTATTCCTCTGTGATGGGTGGGCTGAGAGTAACACTTTACATAAAAGCCCTGAGAATCAAGTGACTGGCATGTTGTTGCACAAGAACCATTTTTAATAATCAAATTCCCCTGTGGCTTGAGAGAGAAATATGTTTCTGTGTGTGTGTGTTTGTGTCGGCGTGTGTGTCCGTGTGTCTGTTCGTTCCTGTTCTCATTAGGAACTAGAGTACAGGGCCCCGCTTCAATGTTGTTTCCTGTATAGCCCATTACTGCTACCTGCCCCGGGGTTGGAAGTTGAAGCCTGAGACAAACAGCAAGCCGTGTGCAGTAAAATGCACCCGGGAGATTAGCGTGGCGAGGAAATCGGGGTGTGTAAGAGGGGTGAACTTAAGGTTGAGTCAACCTGAGGCCACAATGGGCTGTTGTGGAGAGACAATTTCCAGCAAGGCTTTTAGTGTGGAGGGGAGGTGACAAGTGAGAGGCAGAGAGAAGGAACAGTTTGTGTAATTTAATTCAGAAAATGGAAAAAATACATTGTTAAAAATCATAGAATTGGGGATAGCACAATAAAGTCACCTTGAAACAGCACAATCAAAAACTGCACACGCAACACATTTTCTTTAATAGTGCCGAAGCACGTCAGCTTAATCAGAAAGGTCAATAACTTTGGGGCCTGCTCGGATCAAATGGTGAAGTGAAATTCTCCAGTCATACAGTTTGATTTTTAATTGGGCAGGACCAGTCGAAATGGTGAGGCTGCACAACAATCGTACGGCTACATTTGTTTGAAAGCTGGACTTTCATAGAGTGAGTTTTTTGATTTTAAACAGTTGAATGACAGTCACGTCGAATCCTGATGCCAAAAGTTGAAAAGCCCATTTTGGGGCAAAGTCTTAAGAAAAATTATTAAATATTATGCAACACTTCTTAGGCTATAAAGATATGCTTCAGCAGATATAGATGCCACACTGATCACGTCCAGTCAGTGCACCTGACATGCAGGTAGGTTCGTAAGTGTTTGGACCAGGACACTTTTGTTTTCATAAGCAGATGGTAAATGAAACAATCAGGATTGAAATGCACACTTTCAGCTATTTTGGTGCATAGAGGCTCAAAATCTATTCAAAAAACTGACAAATTTTTTAATAGTAGGATTGTTTTTAATACTTGGATGAAAATCATTTGCAGTCAACGACTGCCTGAAATCACAGACATCACCAAATATCTCGCTTGAGATGCTCTGCCAGGTCTCCGTTGCTGCTAGCTTATGGATCTCTCTGCCTTATGTTTTGCCTTTAGTGAATGAAAAGCATGCTGTATTGGACTGAGATTAGACTGCTGCTGCTGACCTGGCACGTGCAATCCTCCAAAGTGGCATGAAAACAAAGGATTATGCATAAAAATCCCAAAATATTTGGTAGATTTTGCTGCAGTACCTGGATCCACCACAAATGTGTCCTCTAGCCACCGGTGCTGGCTGCAGAAATAAGGCTGCTCATAATTTCCTGTGAGTTTGCTGAGCAGCCATGAAATCGGAACCAGTGTCAGGCATCTTGAGAGAAGAGAGGGTTAATATAGAAAAGCAGCATGTGTCTGTTCTGACTCAGTGCTCTGTAAACAGTCCAATCTGCCCCATATTCCCCTTCTTCAGAAACAGGCAGTACTTTCCCTCCACATTAATATCAAAAGGCTAGTCCATCAGCATTGCGTGACTCAGCTCATACTATGTCTGTGTGTTGCCAGTTGCAATTTAGCAGGTGTTTGGTGGGGATGGCTCACACTGATACTGTCAGTCACCATGTTTTCCAATTACCATAGCCTGCACACCAACATGATTGCTTGATTGGCAGTGTTATTTCCGTGGCAATTATTATGATTTTGATTATGTCAATCATTTGGCTCTCTGCTCCACGTGGCATCAGCTAGCAGCAGCTCACATTGCTCCCTTTTTCTTTCCCCCTCATGTGTCTGATGGCTGAGGTATATTCTCTCTTTTTACAGTAGAAAAACTTTTTAAAAATTCATGCTCTGCTCGCCTCTAGCGCTATTACCTTTGAGCTCGGTAGCTCATTCTAAATTACTAACGGCCTGTATATGGTCCCCATAATGATCATTTTCACTCTGTGTCAGTAATAATTGCGAGGTTAGTTCTATTTTAGTGCAAGCTCAGGGCTTCTGGTTTTATCTCGCTACTTCTTGTATTATTCATGTCATCCTCGTGTCTTTGACTTTTCCTACAGCGCCCTCCATTTAAACTGCAATTACTACTATTACCTCTTCGACACTCCTCCAGAAAAAAAAATGGGAGGGGGGGGCTATTTTCTTCATTATCGTCGTCATCACTGGCACCACCATCATCATCTATTTACTACATGATTCAATTAGTGAGCCATCAGATAAAAGGTCACAACTGTAATCAGTCCTTTCAGAAGATGTTTTTCTCTGAACGCCTTCCACTGGGCCCTGGCTTTACATCTAAGGATGGCTAATGACCTCACGTTCCCATTTTCTGACCAAGCCAACTCAAACACCTGCATTTTTGAGCTAATGCTGTATCCACAGCTGTGAGGACTTAATAGTTCATAAAGAATCAGCAGAAATGCAGATACTGGCCGGGCTTCATTCACGCACTTTTCATATGATGCTTTATTTATTAAGACTTTCCTTCCTGATTTAATTTTTTCTCCTAAATGTTGCAAAGGGATTGAACTGATTCAAGCTTAATATGCACTATTCCAGCTCATGTCAGTGCTCTGTGCTGAGGTGAATGCAGGTGGACATGTGACTCAATGTGACTCTATCTGCAGTTTAAGCAGACTTAAATGCCAACAATACCTGCAGCTGTTTGTTGTGCTAAGGTACATGCCACATGTTCCTTATGCTTATAAATGATGGCTGATCAGAGCCCAAAACCTAAGCAAAATTATTCTTGAAAAAAATATTTTTATTGTACCCTTAAATAACCTTTGAGCAGTTATAGCAGCAAGATTCTCAGGAGAAAAGTTATTCCAAAATGCCACAAGAACTACTGGATGAAGTGGTGCAGCCTGGGGCACCACGGGATTGAACTACCAGCTTTTGATTAGTGGGTGACGTACCCTACCTCTGAGATACAGCCAGCCCAAACAACCCCCAGAGCTTCCAGGTGGTCCTCCATCGTGCTCAGGGTGGTTGGGCTGTAAGCATTGTTGACAGTTTAACTACAGTTAAACAGTTTTACTAATACTTGCAGATGTTATATAATACAAATAAAAAATTGCCGCCCCAATTGGAGGAGTTTGAGTATCTCAGGGTCTCGTTCTGGGGTCTGGGGAGAGGGGCACGGGAGAGTGACAGATGAAATGGGGCCGCCGCTGCAGTGATGTGAATGCTGCCCCGGCCTGTAGCGGTAAAGAGAGACCTGAGTGTCGATTTACCGCTCAGTCTACATCCGTACCCTCACCTCACGAGCTTTGGGTAGTGCCCAAAAAAATGAGATCATGGATCTCAGAGGAAATGAGCTTCCTCCGAAGGGTAGCTGTCCTCTCCCTAAGAGGTAGGGCGAGGAGTGCAGTCATTTGGGAGGGGCTCAGAACAGAGCCACTAAACCTCCACATTGAAAGGACCCTGTTGAGGTGGTTCAGACATCTGACTAGGATGCCTCCTGGGCGCCTCCTGGGCGAGGTGTTCTGGGAATGTCCTACTGGGAGGAGGCCTCAGGCCAGACCCAGGACACGCCAGAGAGATTATAACTCTCTCTCAGATGGTCTGGGAACACATCAGTGTTCCCCCAAATAAGCTGAGGAGAGGGAGGTCTGGGTTTCTCTGCTTGGGCTGCTGCCCCTGCACACAGTGGAAGTGGAAAACAATGGATGGATGGATGGATGGATGGATGGATGGATGGATGGATGGATGGATGGATGGATGGATGGATGGATGGATGGATGGATGGATGGATGGGAAAAATTTTTTAGCATCTACCTCAGGGTAAGGACATTATCACGTCCTAGAAGAGCGTTTGAATGATCAGTGTAAGGTGATTGGTCCAAGTATATGCGCATCCATTGAGTACACAATTAAACAGCTATTAAAATCAACCTTAAAAATTATTCAAACATGATTTAGGCTCATAAACAATACCAGTCAAAAGTTTGGACACGCTCACCCATTCATATGAATGGGTGTATATGAACTACCAACCTGGTATTATTCTATATCTTCCTTATTCCTATTGGCGGCAAAAGCAATTTTATTTGCAAAGCACATTTCACTACACGCAGACTCAGTGAACTTGACATAAAAGGTAAAAACATAAAAACCTTGGTGTACTATGGCTCAAGGCAATAAAAACAACAAAACAAACTTTACAAAGAAATAAAATACAAGTTTACAAGCACACAAACACACACAGTGTTATTAAGCGTAAACTGGTGAAAATAAAAAAAAGTTTTCAGTCTGTTTCTGAATGTAGACACAGTTCTAACTGACCTCAGGTCAGCAGGCAGCTTGTTCCAAAGAACAGGACCACAGTGCCTTAAACTATCGGTGATTGCAAAAAGGAAAAAATGAATCGTTTGAAGGCAGTGGCAGGCTGGGAGCACCTGGACATTTCTCAGTGGTCAGATAATGATTAACAAGTTACCTGGCCAAAGGAAAGGTGGACAAGATTGGAAGAGAATAAAGATGGATGCTGCTAAATGCTGAAATCAAAGTAAAAAATTTAGGGACTAGGCTAGCCACAAGTATTAGCAAAAATAGACACATTTACCCTGTTTGTATTGTAGCTTCAATTTCAGTGAATTTGTGTTTTGTATACACTTGTACTTGATGCTTGAATATAAAGAGTCACTCCTTACATGTTCCCCACGGGATGAACTGTAACAAATCTGATGATCCCTGAACGTTAAGTCCTCCAGCATTTCCACTTTTGAATGTGTCCGTCACTCACAGCCACATTCTCCGTCACTTCCCGGATTCAGACTGGCATCCTTGAGGTCACGAGCCTTGTTCTACAAGCTTCGATAAAATGAATGCCAGATATACTTCTAAAGGGATAAATCTGACTCCAAGACAATTTCACACTTTGGTTATTTAAGACAGAACCTTAGGTAAGGTTTATTTTATGTTATAGGACTGAGGCTAATCAGCCTGATATACTTATTTGAAGTGTAATCCAACTGACACACTCACCAGCAGTGACCTATATCTGAATAGAAGCTTGACACACTGCTTCCTCTCACACACACGCACACACACACACACACACACGCACACACACACACACCTTTTCTTGCTGCACAAATTATCGATCACCCTCCACCACTGCGTGGTGGAGCAGGGCTTTGGAGACACAGCAGAAGGGGAGGAAATTTTATTGGTCCTGAACCAAACAACCTCATCAGTATTGCCCCTCTCACACCCTTCTCCTTTTTCCTGACTCTCACTCGCCTAGCTCAGTCTTTAGGCTATAACAGTCTCAGTTGTGTACTTTATCTAATGACCTGTGAATCCAATTAGTGATGTGTAGAAATCATGAATGCAGCCATCAATTTCTCCTCTGCGCAGAAGAACAAGGATTGAAGCCCGCCTCTCTGCCTGTTTGTGTATTTTATATCTTTTTTTTTCACTTGTGTCTCCTCTGCGTTGGGATTATTCTGAGCCTAATCTTGCTGGTTGTATTTTGTCTTCCTTTTTTTTGCACACACACACACACACACACGCACACCAAGACAGTCATTCAACAATACACATGCAAAAAAAGGGGAAAAAAAATCAATCCTGTATCATTTTTGGGGTCATTGTAGACTTGGAGGGCAATCATTTTCCATAGCTTGTTTACTCAACAGTGGCAGCTTTGGTGCCCACTGCAACCTCTGTGACACATTGATCCAGCCATATAGATTTCCGCCCCTCTGCCTCCTTCCTAACATGTCTGCCCAGATAGAAAGATGACCAGCAAGAGGCTGTTTTAACTGTGGCGAAATGTTAAAATGCTCTCACAAAGATGAAATCTACGCTGCCCATATTTCAATTATTAAAAATGGCAAAGTTTGCACTAACATTAGTAAAACTCATCAGTTTTTAAAAATAACAAAATTATTAGCAAAACTTGCACATTAAAAAAACGAGGCTGTAAAGCAAAAAAATAAGTGGTAGCACAAAATTGTGAATTTAAACGGATCAAAGAATGATTGAAATGTTTGTTAAGGGGAATAAAATGGCCGCTATCGTAAATGCGCATAAAACCATCATGAAGATGCGCATCGCAGTGCATTCTCTCGGATGTGATTAGTTAGGTCAATTAAAGGCTGGCAGTCCTTTAGGCTGTTTTCCCACAAGGGCTAGTTTCTGTTTACACCCGGTGCCGTGACCTTGTAATGTGTTACAATCTATAGTGGTTGAAAGCAATGCAGTGAGCTTGCCAGCCGCAGACTTGCATTTTTTTATCTTGTGTCGTGTTTCTATTCTAGTCACGCAGCTTGTATTATGATCATGTACTTTGATACATGTTAATCTTCTTCAACACGCACAGACCCACGTGAGTTGCATGTCGCTGTGAGAGAAGAATCGAAGACAAAAAGCTATTTGACAGAAACTGAGCACTGAATAGTCTGCAGCCATATCTGCCCATTGACCCTGACTTCACCAATCCATCCTACTCTTCTTACCTCAATTGTCTCCTCTGTCTCCATTTCTCTCCCTCTCACTCCCTCATCTGTCTGTTTCTACACTTCATTCCCCCATCGCCCCCCACTCCTCTTTATCTGCTGTCACTCACCTCCCTCCCTCCTCCCATCCCATGTTCAAGTCATTGTTCCTGTGTCCTCGACGCTCATTGACCCTCCTACCTCCCTCTGCTTGTAGCTAGCCTTATTTGCTGTTATTGGCCAAGTCAGTTGTGCCCAATCCTGCCTCCCTCCCTTCCTCTCTCCACATCCTTCTCTTTCTCTGCCAGCATCCCTGGCTCCCTCCCTCTTTCGTTAATGGAGTGATTGCAGTGTTTCTCCCTCAGGGAACAAGGGATTGAGGAGCCCAGTGCACCAACACACCAACACAACACAGACACACACACACACACCCGCTCACTGTCTTTCTCCCACTGTTAGCCTCACAAACAAATGCTCATCTCCACCCCTGGATCTTCCTGCTTATGGACATTTAATTAGATGCCACGTACAATGCAATTATGTTGCCAGGATTCCTGCTCATATGTTGCCGTCCTGATCAGCTTAAAAGGATGAAGGATCTCTTTTGTCATGCAACCAGTACAGAGCATGCTGTATTCAATGATATTCATTATGTCCCCTCATTTGGCAGCAGTGTAAGGTTAGAACCACCTCAAGATTGAGTGCGCTCTGTTTCCTCTGTGAGATGTGCAGACGATAATCTGACACTGTATATTCTGCGTGTTTGTCCAAGGAAAACATGTTGTGATGGCGTGTTTGTTCAGGTTAGAGCACTGTCAAGTAACATGTCAATACATCCACTCTGCATGTGTATGCGTATTACTGGAGATAATTATGTAAATGGAAATGATGAGATGTGTTGAAACCATAGGTGTGTCTCCAGAGGATAACAGATTGCATATAAAGCATAGCTTTAAGTGTTTTGCACACGGGTTGGTTTGCATCTCCTCTTAGTGTCTAATCAGTAACTTTATGTTTAATAAATCCAGTTTGATGCAAAGAAACTGTGCCAATTTGTTTTGTCATGTCACTAATTTCACTCAGTGTTATCATAGAACTGTCAAAAAAGGCAGGAATATTTTGGCTGATCTGAATATATGTGTTTAGAAAGGATTTTTTTTTAAAATCATCATTTGAAAACATTGTGATACATTCTCTTCTTTGCGATGCTGAGACGATATCATCTATTTCCTGTAAACTGCTTGGATTCATTAATTGGCTGGCCAAAACATTTAATTAGCAACGACTTGCAAATTAATGAGGAAAACTCTACATTTTCTCAGTGTGACACAATTGTTTGTAAGACTATTATAGAAAACCAGGGCTCTGAAGGTGCTGTAATATTTTAATGATGCACAAAATGCCATCTCGTTTTTAGAGCTAGATAAAAAAATTTCCCCTGAAGTCACCATCTACCAGTGTGTTTCGCAGAAGTGCTAAAAGTACAGTGCAGACAGTGGTGCTGATTTAAAAGCCTCTGCAGTTCAGATATTAATGACTAAATCATTAAACATAATTTATTGATAAGTTTTTCCATCCATCGTTCTCTGTGTGTAATCGGGACACATGCACTGTCTGTGTGTGGTGAGATGTGTATCGAGATACATGTTTGCTTTGGATTGACATAACAGCCCATATGTCACGTAAACAACATGTGTACATCCTCTTTGCACACACACATGTGCACACCAAATGCTAATGATATCTCTTACAACTGCTTCCTGACTGTTTTAGCTGCTGTATAACATTCTGCCTTGGAAAGTGCCACCTATTCAAAGTCCATAATTAAAAATGTTTGATAAAGATGCAAATTTATGTGCATAAATACGCATGCTTAACACAAGCACTTATTAGGTTTTCTGTGGACCCTGACTGCAGTCCTAATGGAATCCAAAGTGCTGAGAATTAGTTTAACAATGAGATCCACACGCTAATTAGCTTGCGGCTAGCTCATGTGCGCATATTCAGATTCATCCAAAATATCTGTAAGTGTATATGTGCTAATGAAGTTTGCGACCATCCCTGCTATCCATTCCCAAATGTGCAGCGAGTCGGCGAAAGCAAGAACGTCAGACTGCGGTGCTCAACCTGTGTGCTTTTCTCGCCGGTGCTGAGCCACTGAGATGATGGTGGGAGGTTGACTAGACAGCCATCACTTGTCTCTTGTCACTGCCTGGAAGGCTGAGTTTCCTCTTTTTATCTCCTTTCTCCCTTTGCGGCCACCCTCCACCCCACCCCCATCAAACATTTTGAAATGCAATTATGGATCAGTGAGCACCGCCATCAGTCGCACTTCTTGTTAATATTTATCGAGTAGAGCCGCTGCCATCTCTTGAGAGAGGGGCGCTACAGTCATTAGGGGCAATTTTGTGTGTGTGCATTTGTGTGTATCTGTGCGCGCGTCTCAGCTCTTTCCTTTCCTTCCACAGTCCACTCAGCTGCTGTAAGCAAGCTGCTACATTTCTCAGGCATGAACATGTGGAGGTGCAGCCTTTCACAGTTGTGCATTGGGTTGTCTTAAGTGTGTGCTTGTCTCTGTGCTCTCTGTGAAGAAGTAGCTTTGACAAGGGCATCTAGGCGTCTATAGACGTAGCCGGCCAGGCGAGCCCACTGCAGACTGTGTGATTGAAGCATCCTGCCTGTAATGTTCCCTATTGAGTAGCTAGCCTTAAAGCAATACAACCACAACACAACAGCTATTAAACATTGAATGGCCATTCACTTCCACTTGCCTGCAAAAGGGAAACAAAGCAGGATTTTTTTTCCCTATTTGGACAAATGAATTCTGCTCAGATTATCTATCTGAAATTGACAAATAGACCCCTCCCTTTCCTCTTTTTGCAGTTGGCTGTGACTAGACCCCATGAGCAAAGTGTTTTCAGCCACTGTTTTGGCAGTATCATGTGACTTTCCCCATTATGACCATTTTGATTAATTCTTCCATATGAAGTACGAGGCACCCCAGCACCTCATGCCTCCCCGTCCTATTCCCTCCCTCCTTCACTCTGTTTCTGCACGCTTGAAATTTCACTGAGGTGAAGCCATTAATGCCATTCTTTGTAAAAACATTAGGTCATTAAGCTGCCGTGTTGGTAACCAGCTTAAAGCAGCTGCTCTTTCTATGCAAGCATGCACTTTGCGAGACTGACAAGCCATAGTCCTACTCTGGTGTCGGTTTGCAAGCGTGGTACATTTCTCAAATCAGATGGAGACAGGCATGCGTCTCTCTGACAGCTACACCTCATCTCTGTTGGGAGACGGGTTAGATTGATTGTCCACACCAGCGTAGTGATGAATAAATAAAGCAATACAAATGGCAAGGTTGCGATAACAACACATTTCAGGCCCAGCAAGGGGAGCAAGTGGGATTGAGCTCTCCTTGTGGGTTTAAAATGAAACCTACCTAACCCTCTACATGGCTCTTTGACTCTTCTCTCCCTCTTTTCATCTTTTTGGACAGATAGCACTTTTTTCTCTCACCCTCACTGCCCTCCCTGTGCATTAGCTAAATGCTGCTATGGAAACTAGTTGTTCAACCAATAGGATTATCTCTTTCGCTAGGATAAAAGATGGGAGGGGAGTGAAGTAGACTGAAATCAAAATGGGGTTTGTGTGTGTTTTTATGAGTGGTGATTACTTTCCCAGATGGGGTGTGGGTGCAGCCTCCGGACAATGGGGGTTGGTCGGACTGAAGGGCCAGGCCAGCAGCCGTAACATTTTCAGAAAGGCTCGATCAATAGCCACCTCATTGACCCTTCTCTGCTAAATAATTCAGTAGAGAAGCCTTTTGACTACTTTCCCCTCTGTTAAAGTATAATTAGTTTACTCAGACTGGCTTGGCTGCATGTAAAAATGTCATTTTATGTCTTTTTTTTTTCCCAGGGAAAAATTACTGTTGAAATTTGCATTTAGTGGTAATTTCACCTTTTACTGTTGTTGAAATTGTTGGCTCTGCCTCAGATGCTTTTCCTTTTTTTAGTCGAGCGTAAGTGAAAACACCTACTCTGATGTCTTTGCTAACACGTGCAGTGAAGTCACCGCGCTCTGGTGTGTAGCACTACATTTTAACTTAAAAGCAGAGGAGCAAACAGACACCGCTGCCTGCTCTGGCTCTTGGTGTTGATGAGAAAGTGGGAAAAAACAAATGCAGCACAGATGTCAGTAAAGGCAGGTAGATTTGATGCTCACAGATTGTACAGGACTCCCAACCTTGTTATTGTATATGAAAATAATGACAAGGCTTGTTTATTCACTCGACCAGGGCCTTTCTATTGAAAGGAAAGCAGCCTCCTCCTCCTCCTCCATATGGGGTCGCAAGCTAAATTAGAGGGCAGAGGGTCCTTTGAAGTAGGCTAACATTCATAGTATCTTGTAACCAGATAAGACTTCTCATTCTTTCTTTGCTCACTCATGATTTTTACTTTCAGTATGTCCCTGTCTTAGTAGCTGTGGTGAGTACTGTACTTAGAGGAGAATCTCTGTCTTCCTGGCCACCCAGGGCTGAGTGTAGTAACCAGACACTAAACACATTTATGTGGACTGGTCAAGCTTTAATTGGATTGGCTTCTGCTCTGAAAATGGATGGCTAATTTTACCCCACCTCCTGGCCTTCTCCTAGATTCTCCTTCTCCTACAACTTCACTCATGTGTACCCCCCCCCCCCCCCCCCCCCCCCTTTCCCTTCCCCCTCCCCCCTCCTCCTTATTTTTTTGC
>VUQK01005531.1:20876-35903 GCA_015106715.1 Bujurquina vittata | reverse complement strand
CTCGCTATTATGGCTCAGTCACATGTTACATTTCCTTAACATTTCTATGTCAAATTCAGAATTTAAAGACTTTAAATGAATGAGTATGTGAATATTCTCAGCAAGTTCCTGAGACGCATGGATTAACAAATGCATTAGACAGCCTGTCATAAACTGGGGGGGAGGGGGGGATTGGTGAAAAACGCAAAAAAGTGGGAAAAAAAACGTTTAGTTTAGTGAAGAAAAAGGCAAATTTCAAGTAATTTCAATTACACTGCACCTCTGTGAGAAGTTGCAAATTAATCAAGCATAACATTCAACCACTAAAACTAATTTTCCTATTCAGGAATTCGTGTGAATAACTGTAATTTGGCATCTTAATCAAAAATAATAATAATGTGCTTTACTTTTTTTAGTTTTTTGTAAAACAGAAAATTTGAAAATTCATGGATAGCAACAATAATTATATTTTAGTATTAAAAAGAGCTTTTTGTCTAAAGAGCTTGTGCATCCTGGCAGATCAACCACTACAGAAACATCAAAAATGATTTTGATAATTACCAATACTGTTCATTTAGAGCACCTGTGGCATCAACCTTACACTGGGCGGCAGTGTAATAAATTAGTTAAGAGCTGTATTTCCAAAATTTGTGAGAGTCAGAAGGTGGGGGGGGGGTGTCGAGGACTGTGATGATACCCAAGCACACATTTGACATATACACTGCTGCTTAGAGACACTGAAGCAAGAAACAAGTGCAGCCTCCATTTATTTTCTCTCTAAACTACACTCACAGTTTCTACCCCACTAACCCTAATCCCTTGTTCATATGTAAGATGTATGTACAAACCATGTAACAGTACACAGTAAGCCTCTGGGTGACACTGAATTATTCTTAATTCTGTCTGAGGAGTCTGCACACAATAAGCAGGTTTAGGTGAACAGGGCTTTTCAACCCTATCCAAAGAGGGTTTTTTTCCCACCGCAGAGGATTTCCGGGAGCTGTCGTTGTACCTCTGAGACAGCTCTGAGTTTATCTGCAGGCTGTCACTGGAATTAACACAGATAAGGAAAAAAAAATATGACAAAAGTTTGGGAGTCTGTAGTCGAAAGGCAGCTCTCTCAATGCCTCATTATATTAAAGAGTAAGACCGAGGGGTGGGGGCATGAGGATGGTGGTGGGGGTATACAGTATCTTTAATGGGTAGCATTTGCAGGCTTACAGAGTTTGGACGACACCCACAGCCAATTATATCTGCACTGTAGCCAAACTTAATCAGCACCCCAAGCTCTCTGGGCTTATACATTAAATACTATAACACACTATAAAGCGTGTTTGTCATGACACAGTTTTCATTTCCTCCTTTTCTTGTAATGGGAGACCCGAGTTGTTGGACTTTTTTTTTTTTCGCCTTTGTTTCTCTTATTTTAACAACTCAAGGCTCTTCAGGGTTTTAATGGCTGCAGTAAAATGAGTGTCAAGTTAAAGGGCGAAAGCTTTCCACTTCAGATAGCAAATCCAATGTCTCATTCCCAGTATTTATCACCATTACACTGTAGCTCAAATTCACGAGTCCAAGCAGTCTAAAGCATTTGGTTATAATGTTTGAAAAAAGAAAAAACAACTGAAATATTTACATTTAATTTTAAATGGAAGGATTCCTGCTGCCTGATCATCCACTCAAATAATTAGAAAACTATTTGGATGTGTAAGGCTCACAGCAAAGAAAGCAGACTGTCAATGCTTCTCCTGAGGGGAGTCTGCGGTGTGTTTTCCTAAGCGTATAATCCAAACATCCTTGCTGCTGTATGTTGCCTGGTTGTACTAGATAAATAACATTCTTGTTTGAAACCTCGAGCATTTTGCTCTCACTCACATGTACATTACAGCATATGACAGTATCACTTCCTCTCAACGTAGCTGTGTGATCTTTACCCATGACCTTTAATTTGAATGATTTTCCATGGCTTTTCTCCCATAAAGAAAGAGCCAGACAGCTTCTGAGCAGCGCTTTGTGAAGGCACTTGCAGGATGAACTCTGCAGAGGAGCAGTTTTATTTTTAAATATGAAATAGTTGCCCTAACTCCAAATGTGACAGATGCCATTGGGTATTCAGTGAGGCTTTTTACTGCATCGCTTTACAAAGACTGACTCTTCCTGCAGCAACCATGGTACTTTTTTAGATACTTCTGGAAACACTTAACTGACTCATCTGTTCTGGGAGTAACATAATCCAATATCTGGGTGGAATTGCTACTGTAATCTTCACGGTGTTACACTAAGAAGACATGACATCACTTTCAAGTTCTCATTGTCAGCAATAATTCACTTCCTAAAAGATCAACAGATAGTTCTTGCTCATCTGAGGATGTTAACATGACTTTCTTTTTTGGCCCAAATTATACATCTCTCTTCATATATAAGTGTATATATATATATATATTTATATATACACACACACACAGACTAGTAACTGTAATGCATGTCTACTTTAGAGGCAGGATAATATCTTCCTGGAGCAAAGCAACAGACACATTTTTCTCAAAGAAGGCATTTCTTAATCCATATTATATATCTCTCAGCTCTCAGATGGTGTGTTCGGAGGAGGAGGAATTGCCAAAAAAATCTATAAAATCAAATCCTATTAAGGCGCAATAAACAAGAAGACACTAATCCATCCCACGCGTGCCTCTGCCAACTCTCAGCCCAGCTCTCTTGGTAAGACACTGGCTACAGTTGTACTGAGTATTTACCAGTCACTCGCCCACTCTCTCTCATCAGTGTAAATTAACAGTAATTTAGGTGCTAACGCACTGCAAAGTGGGCTTGATGCTCTCAGATAGGGCTACTAGATGCGTTTGAGTTTTAGCATGGCACTGTTGGACGTCGTCTGACTTTAATCAGCTCTGCTGGATTTTGGAGCATAAGACTACAGAAGCCATCAGGTTATTTTAGGATGCAGGCGGGTGAAAACAGCCTTTTTATGTTTTAAGGCTATGCAGGTGGGAAAGTGGGTAAAAAAAAAAAAAATCTTTTATTCAATATAAAAAAAGCCACTTAGCATCATGTGATCACAGCAGCATAGTGGAAGATAGGGTCACGGCCTCAGCAGCTATTGTTGGAATTTCTTTGACACCAGGATGAGCTGAAGCACCCACGGAGGTCTTTACTGCGACAGCCGCACCTTTTAGTGACATCACTATTGGTGCCACAGTCCCTACGGTAGCATTAGAGGCTGACCTCATCATCAGGATCACATGAGTCAGCAATATTAAATTGCAAGGTGGTCCTCCAGTGGGGTAACCCTACTGTGGACACGAGCAAAGCTGGCAATTCCATCTCATACACATTAAGTAAATTGACTTCATCAGGAACGCTCCGTGCTGTACTGAATGACATCATGCTTATGCTTAAGTTATGATTTCCTCAAGCTCAGAAGGATGCAAATTTGAGTGACAGTGATGACTGATGTAGAAGCCCTACAGCTTTAAACTGCACGGTTGTGTTGCACATTTAAAGTCACAAATGAAGACTGTTTGGTGTATTGCATAGCAGTTTGTCACAATACTTTTTTTTTCTATTTGCAAATACTTTATAGTCTGGTCACACATATACATACGCATTATACAAATGCCTTAGACTGGTCCAGATAATTGCATCTGTCGTTGTGTCTGGCTTTGCGCAGTTTTTTTTGTTGACACTTAAATTATTGTTGCTGGTAATAGCATTGATTCACCTTATTGAATGTGTAGAGTTGCCACATGAACTCCATTAAGAAAGCCTATAGAAATGTTAGTTATTATTCAACACAGTTTTTGGGTATTACAAACTCTTACTGCAGCAAACTGGCATGTTGTTGCTTCTCAGCTGGAAATCAGAGGGCGGGCGTCCCTGCTCGGGTCACATCTGATTTGTCTGCTTGGGTTTAGTGTTTGTTTTGACTGAGATGCTGCACTGTACCTACCTATGCTCTGCAAGATCCCCACTGATATTGATGGGTTCCTATGCACTCAACTAATTCAGCTAGTGTGCTGTTTCTTTCTCAAGTAAACCATCTGTGACCAAGAGGCATATTTCACCGGAGAGCACACAAAATAGACAACAGCCAAGTTCGCCAGCAGAAAGGCATTAATCACAGATGATGAAATTTGCCACTAGCAGATACAGCAGCTCATGACATCCTCATAACCATACGCTAGTGTTTTGTTTTTTTTTTACGTGAAAAACATTTTCTGATGAAGAGCTAATTAAAATTCCTACAAACTGTAAATGTTATACATTTGCAATTAATATTGCTGAAGCCCTTCTGCAGGGTTCTGTTTTGGCATGGAAAATGATAAGAATGTACAAAAAGGTTTGTGCCCCGTTCCTAGTTTTTCTTCTCTTTTTGCATATTTGGCACACTTTCAAGTTTTAGATCATCAAACAATTGTACATATATGTCCAACTCAGCACAGTGAGAGCTATTATCCACAAATGGAGAAAACTTCCCAGCAGTGGCCAGTCTATCAAAATTACTCCAAGAAGACATCGGCGACTCATCCACGAGATCACAAAAGAACCCAGATCTCACTTGCCTCATTTAAGGTCAGAGTTCACGATTCAACAGTAAGAAAGAGACTGGGTAAAAATTGCATCAGTGTCAGAGTTCCAAAGAGAGAACTACTCACTGCTGACCAAAAAGAACACAAGGGCTGGTCTCGCAAAGTAGGCGACCATACGCTAAAATTCAGAGCCTTGGTTCAAGTCCCACTTGAGGCCCTTTGTTGTATGTCCTTCCTCCTTTCCTGTTCACTGCCTAAAAGCCTCCCCCCTCAGAAATATTTAAAAGAAATACAAACTTTCAGTAGAATATCTGGCCATTCGTTCGTGCCCTGAATCTCAAGAGCGCTTTCCGTATGATTTGCTGAATGGCAAAGAAAACGACTAAATGAAAGTTTTGGAGTGGCCTACGCAAAGTGCGTACTTAAATCCTATTGAGGTGGTGATAATCCCGATTATTGCAAATGCTTGATTATGATTCATCCTGCCAAGGTTGGCCCAAACAGTTATTAGGTTTAGGGGGCAAATACTCTTTTGCAAAAGGCCAAGTTGGTAAAAACTACATTTTGGATTTACTCGGGTTATCTTTGTCTAATATTAAAATTTGTTTGATGATCTGAAGAATGAAAGTGTGACGAACATGCAAAGAAAAAAAATAACTCAGGGAGGGGGCAGATACTTTTTCACGGCAGTGTGGCTCATTTGAAGAACAGGTGATCTGCAACAACAAAGCAGGAGAAGCGAATGAGTTTCTCAAAATGCTGGATACCTCCTGTAGATTTTCAAGTGAATTTAGGTACTTATCAGTGAAGCTAAAAGCCAAGTGTAGAGTGCAATTACATCTAGGTATTTGTTCCAAAAAAAGAGGAGAACTGTTGTCATGCTTTGTAGGATACAACTAACTTTATCTTCCCCTAAAAGTTTGGTAAAAGCATTCAGTTTGATCTGTGCTGCAAATGCTGCAAAAATGTTGAGTGAGACCTTTTTTATGTAGTCATTTGGTCCATGCCTTGACAAGGCAATAACAGCTCTCACACATACTTGCAGTGAGAAAAACATGTTGCTCGACAGTGTGGCTTCGGTGCAGCTTGTATGATTTAATTTCCCTCTCCAAGGTTCAGCGTTAATTCACTGTTATCATTGTGACACTGACACATTTCAATTACAGTGACAGTCACACCGATCGAAGAGAGACAGACGGCAAGAAACTCAGACCACCTTGAAACAGGCTGCAATGTGTTTGTCCAAAAGTTTGTCCGCAACTTTGCAACTTATTTGAATTAATTGAGACTGCTGCTGTTTTTAATTGTGAATTCTCCTTGATCATCAGAATTGCATATTAAAATATCAATTTATCCCTTGATGCCCTAAAATGGCTGAGATCTAACTCAGTGCCTCACTTGTAATGTTCCAGTTAATGAATACACCAATTCATCGTCACTAGGGATGCAAAAATGCATCAGCCAAACATTGATATTGGCCAGTATCACCATTGTTGACCGTTATAAGGTTACCACTAAATAAAAGCGGTGCTTACCGGTGCTCGTAGCCGATATTTATCTGTTGTGTATCACCTATGCAAAGAAACGGGAATAAAGAGCTGAAAGTGGAGATTCTTCCCGCCTGGCATAATGGGAGGAATTTTAAACCTTAGTAATTTACATATATATATATATATATATATATGTGTACACACAAGGTTAAGGCATGATTTTAATTTGAGGGGGGCATTAATGTAATGGCCCAGTAATTATATAGCCAACAGCTTCCAACTTGCTGTCTCAGCATCATAATTAAACTATATGGTACGTTTTACAATAACTATCACCATACGTTGACGTCAATACTCTCAAATGCTGTGATACACACACGCACACCTACACACACACACACACACAATCAAATGAGGCCTGCAATGATCGCCAAATTTCTCATCATCACTGAGAAGAGTGAAGCTTCTGCTATACCCAGACATTAACCCGCACGCATCCACAATTTTCTCAGGCTGACACTTCAATTAGGCTAATCCTGCCTGCATACAAAATGCTGCACTCCTTCTCTCTGAACCAGCATTGCTGGATACATGCCATATTCCTGTGCTTTTTCTCCTGCTCTGCATCACAAGTAGAGGAGCTTTATTCAGTGATGGAGGAGAGAATCCAGAATGATCGGTTCCACTTCCAGGCAGAAACACGGAGAGTGAAGATGCAGGGTAGCAGAGATAGAGAAAGAGAGGAGGAAGGATGAAGGGAAAGTGGTAGGCGGTTGAGGGAAGCCAAAAAAGACAACGTATCATTGCTATATGCCTCACTGGAAAATGGAAGATATGGAGGAAGCGTGTGGCGCACAACTCAATGGGTCTCCCACAGAGGCATCCACCGTCCCGGCTGAGGGCAGTGACTGTTAGAGTTCCTGAAAACACTCAAAAGAACTGTGAGAATGATACAGCCGTAACTACAAAGGCAGGAAAAACTTGAAAATATGATCAACAACCCTGCCAGACAATGATAATGTCACTGCAATGCATTATCATTTGTGTTCGTGTGATTAAACTGTGGTTATACTTGATTGCACCTAAAATTTGTTGGTTTTTTTTTAATGTGAGATGCACAACACGTGTTTATCTTGAGGCGTTATTGAGTATTGTGTGCTAAAATTTTCAAACTATGCTTGATATGGAACTGAAAAACAGGAAACTGCTGAGGTTCACTTCCATAATTGCCCGCCCGGCGCCTGATTTTTCAAAATTAACTCACAGTCATCTTAAAGTTGGGAGTGTGGGATTTTTGTCATTTGACTGGATGACTGCTGATTGCAAGGCAACCCTGGATTTTTTTCCCTCTTTTTTTTTTTTGCGTGTGTGTGGCTGATTTGAGTGAAACATATCATACAGCATTTTTAACATGAATGGCAGTGGGTATGGCCATGATGTTATGAATGCTAACGAGAAATGGCCTGAGAGGATGTCACAGATGGATCAGGAGCAGCCTGAGGAAGTTCCACACGTCCACCTGAGTTAGATCGACCGCTGTCACCTGCAGACACAGTCAGGACAGTGGGAGGAAATGAGAGATGTATTTCAGGAGGGAATAAATTGACTCGTGAACGCAGATGCTTAAAGTTTAAATAAGGTAAATTTGAGTTGACGTCTGCAAAAGGCACCAAATTCCACCGTTTAATTTTTTATTTTTATTCTCAATGTAGAGAAACCATTGACACCATCCATGCAATAATCATTATGACAAAATAATCATCACCTTACAGTGCAACTCAAATTTCAAAAACAAATAGCGGCTGAGTACTTTTGCTCTGTGTGACCTGTCACTCTATAATCTCAACTTTTCAAATCTGTCACCACAATATGAACACATCACCCCACATTCCCTTTCTCTTAGCCCTGTCATCACTCCCTCCCTGGCATCTCTCCTCCCTGAGGTGCTACACTAGGACATCTAGACTATCAGTGGGAATACAGTAGTTAATCTCTGCTAGTTAAATGCTCATGTATGGCCCCGAGCAATAGCAGTCAGCCATCCACTCTTTGGTGTTTTACATTTTCTCTGGGGAATTTGTTCAGCCCTGTTCTAAAGTGTTATGGAATGAAAAGCTCTCTTTCTAAATCCAGTTTATTGTATCTGCACTGTATTAGCTTCTTTTGGCTGCTTCCTTATTCATGAGGGGTCACCACAGCGGATGGATCCACATACACTTCTGATATATGGATCTGGTCAATAAGTAGCAGAGAGGCTTGTTAATCAGTTTTAGCTGCTTTGGTGTTAATTAAATTAACAACAGCTTCACTAGAGGGGCAACAGTAAGTTTTGCATTTGGTTAGGGTCAGTGTCACTACTGATAGCATGAGGTGATGCCTGCACCCTACAGAGGCTGCACAGCTAGTTCAACTCCTCCAGGATGGCACATCAATACATGTCATTGTCAGAAGGTTTGCTGTGTCTCCCAGCACAGTCTCAAGAACATGGAGGAGATTCCAGGACAGAGACAGTTACTTTAAGAGGGCTGGACAGAGCTGTAGAAGGTCCTTAACCCATCAGCAGGACCAGTATCTGCTCCTTTGTGCAAGGAGGAACAGGATGAGCACTGCTAGAGCCCTAAATGACCTCCAGGTGTGAATGTCTCTGACCAAGGAATCAGAAACAGACGTCATGAGGGTGGCTTGCGGGTCCAGTGTCCTCTAGTGGGTCCTGTGTTCACAGCCTAGCACCGTGAAACCCGATTGGCATTTGCCATAGAATACCAGAATTGAAAGGGCCACCACTTAAATCAACCATGAAACCATGAAAGGGTCCTTCCAGGATCTTTTGCATGTTAAGCAGTTGTGTTACCCACTACACTACACACTTCCAGCTGTGTTAAACTGGTTAAATTTTATTGCAGCTTCAGGTCACTCTACTGTTTGTAGTTTCGTGGCTTTAATGTTTCCTGTTAAACAGCTTGGTTTTATCACTGAGATGGTTTCATTGTTTTTTCTGTATGATTTCGTTCTCCTTGTGCCACACTGTCACCTTTCAATAAACTGGACCCACATGTTCACGACATGTGCAGCAAAATTCATCAGCATTCTCTACACTCATTATCAACCACCTATTGAATCATCACTTTTGATCACCTCACACAGTACGCTCGCAGATGAAGGTGCTTCTGAAAAGTTTTTTTTTTTAATGACCACAGTTTCTGTGATTTAGTAAGTTCAATGGGACTCCAAACCCACTAAAGTAGAAACTAGACTGTGCCACGAACTGTTCTGAAGGCCGGCAACTCTTACTTAGCCTTGGTGTTCACTGGATACAGGACACGCAGGGCAAAAAAAAAAAACTATGATAACAGCTTAAATAGATTAAAGGTTAACTCGGTAATCCTATTGAAGGAGTACTTTTAAAACGGGTGCTTTTTGTCTTTTATTCAGTGTCCTCAGAATCTGATGACCCGAATAAAAATGCATTATAAATACTTTTGAAAGTGAAAACTATTAGCAGGATTTTGATTTTGAAATGAAGGAGGGAACTGAAATTGTGTGCGCGCTTTCTACAACCTTGACTTTTACAGCAATAGCTTTTCTGTAGCTTCAGTGTTTGAGACGGCCTCTGTAAACCTCTATAGGACAACATGAAAGCTGCACTGTGCACGAGGAGCCCCTGAAAGCTCTGTTGCTGTGGGGGGAAAAAAAGGTGGGCATTATGTGCAACCTGACAGTGAAATGCAACCAGCTGGTAATGGGAAAAAAAAGGGGGAGGTCTAATTTTATGACTGCTTTTAATGAACCCCCCTCCCCCACCTGCAGCTCCTCACCCCTCTATAAAGTGCTTAAGCTAAGCTACAATAATGCATTCAAGTTTGAACTTCTTCCACATTTCTCCATTATATGCAGTAAGCTAAATTTCCCTATTAGAGTGAGTTAGTCACAGCTACTTTCCGTTAGTGGGGCTGCCATACACAACGGATGAGTTTTATCATCAGCAATTTATTATGTAAGGTTGATTCTAGGGAGGCATTCATGGGAGGGGGGGGGGGGTCCTTTTAGCTAACACGCCTAAAATGGAAGAATCCAGTGCAGGGGGTGGTCAAAGGATTCGAACCATTCAAATGGGCCAAGAGTGCTGATGCGTCCTGTTTACCTTGTGGTAATGGATTTGTTTGTAGCCTAACACCCCCCCGCCCCCTGTCTCGAAGGAATATTGAGGGCTTAGCTCCATTCACTTTCTGCTGCCCTGGCCATTTATTTTGATTAGGGAATGAAGTCCTCCGCCGGGCCCTACCCCGAATAATTGACACTGTGTCCTCCTAGGTCAAGAAAAATATCCCTTTAGTACTTATCCCCTTGGTGAAGTGGCAGTGTATGAAAAGATTGCGGCCGAGCACTGAACTGAAAGTGTATTATTGCTTTAGGTTGCAACAAAAAAAAAACTGTCGGGGAGCTCATAAATTATATTTCCTGTTCTTTTCTCTTTTTTTTTTTGCCCCCTCCACGCTTGACAGAATAATTGATGTGAGCTGCGGACTTCAAATTGGCTTCAACTAGCCTATATATATTGTATATTTTTCTTTTGTTGTCAGATAGATCTAAGAAGTCACTGAGGATGATGATGGTTTAAATATAGGTCGCTGGAGAAAATAGTTCAAGTCGCAGTTCACCATTTCAGGAACTTCTGTTTTAAAGACTGAAAATTTTAAATCAACGCGGCGACAATGAACACAATTAAAATGAAGTATATGTATTAAAATAAACTTATCATTGCTCATTTCCAGCTCCATATTTTTCATTCTTTGGATGATACACAGTTAAAAATAAAATGCATTGAAAATATTTCTTATACTGAGCCTTGGTGCAGCTTCTTAAGTCATTCTTTCTGATGTTTTAGCGCTCTTCCCATTTCCTTTCAGCCAGCTTTCTTCTGATTGGCTGCCCCTCATGAACAGTAGTTGGGCGGGGCTTCTGTGCTCACAGACAGAGCTATGTGCCTGAGATGACCACATTAGGTATATTCACTCATACTGACACCACAGCCAAAAGACGATTAAGCTTTTTTTTGGCTCATAGTGATTACTTGTACATACACTCACCTCATTATTTGAAACCACTTCTATAACACTATATCCATGACAGCAAATAAGTAGAAACATAATCTATTCCTTTTTTTCTTTTTTTTCAACTTATGTACAAACTGTTGACAGCAGGTCTAGAATTATGTCAGTGATATAAAATGTGAGTTTTTGCCTAATCGCTTTCTCTTCTTTGCTTGAGACATTAGTTCCTAAAACAGCCCTGATGCATGTCCACTCCCACGTGAAGCCAACTAGGAATCAGTAGTGCAGGCAGAGAGAAAAGGGGAAGCAGATGGCTGGCCTACAGAGGTTCTGATCGCAGGGATATTGGCAAGATGCTGAGCTGGAGAAATTAACCTTCAGAGGTTTATACACTGCGGCAGCCATTGGCTCCTGCTGAATTGCTCCCTGGCCCTTTTCTCACTCCATCTCTTGTTTTTCCAGTCAACCTTTTCACTGAAGTTGTCTCTTCCTTATCGTCTCGATTTAAATCATTTACCTCTCTATTTTCTCTCCTTACCCCTCTTTGTCACTCAGCTAAAGCAACCCACTCTGCTAATATATTTAACTGAGGTACCTGCTAATAATTTACACTTCAAAGAAAAACAAAAATTTGCAATCACACCAATAGCTGCACCCCTTTTCTTTATCTTCCTTTCCTTTCATTCCTATTGCAGTCGTAACTAAAGGTCAAACCTTTCCTTTGCCTCTGAAGTAGCTCTAATATGATGTGCACACAAAGTCAAAGCACTGGCAGCAGTGTCGACTCTTTTCTGGATTCGTTATTGTTGATCTGGGAGCCCGCTCGATTGAGGATCCCCATATGGATCATCATCATCAGTCTGCTGCAGGGCGTGCTGCCTGTCTAGCTGCTGCAAAACAACAATCTTCACCATTCTGCCGGCAAAAGGCCCCATGGCTGTGTTTCATTTGTAGCACACAGTTACTCCACTTGGTTGACACTGTACCTTTAGTCCAATCTAGCCAAGAATCCAGAAAGTGTGATGTCTGTTTGCTCAGCTGCGTAGCTTCCAAGTTTAATATTAGCTTTACTGGAAGCCAGCAGCAACAGTGGGCCTGCCCTTAAACAAGTGTCTAAAATTACTGTTAAGGTTTTGCACTTGACATGTACACTCTAAACAAAGCATAAAGAATGTAGTGACTTTAATTTACCAAGGTATTCATTTTAACTCAAACTGTGAGTGCTTGAAAAATCATTCCAAGTTACAGGCCGCAGTGGAAAGCAGCGCTCCACTTAATTCACTGTCATCTTTCTCTTTAGTTATTTTTAACGTGTGGAAGAAACTATTTTAAAATGCTGGAAAAAGGGCTTAAAAGATCAAACCAAAGCTCTATCACTTATTATAAAAAAAAAATCAAAGATGTTAACTCAAAGAATTTTATAAAGGACATGATTTTTCAAAATTTGTTGGAAATGCAAATGCGTTCATTGCCAAATCTTATCAAAAGATTTTGAATGAGATAAGGCACCAACAATCCAGGAGCATCTAAGAGAAGAGGTGGAAGAAAAAAAACATCCACAATTCTTATGCTTTAATATTTGAGCCTCCCCCCTGTCAGATTCGGAAAATAGGCTCTGGGCATCATTAATAATATTAATGGGAAAATATTAATTAAACAGTGCTTCACCTTGAGGTAAAACATTTGAAAATGTTTTGCAGTTAATGACTTGATAACTTGCATTGTGAGACAAAAGTGAAGTATTTTGTAAATAAAAATTGTTGGTGAATTAAATAGGGAAATCACAACCGTCTCGATATCACAATTATTTCTAAACACCATCCTTTTTCCTAACTATTCATCCAACCAGGGCCACAGGAAGGCTGGAGGCTTTTCCAGCTCATAGTGAGTGAGAGGAGACAGGTTACTTCTAGGCTAATGTAATTATTCTTTAAAATATTTCTTCAAATGTACACTATCTGTCTTTTGATGCTTGATCAAAAACAAAAAAAGGTCAAATGCCTGAACCTCCTCAACCTTTCTCCACCTTTCAGCGTGGAGGAGTAGAGGCTCCACTCCAAGTCTCTTCTGAATGATCCAGCTCCTCACCCTATCTCTAGCTTTCCATCATTTGTATCTGCAGTTTCCTCCTTTCAGTCACTACCCAGAGTTTGTCCCTAACCTGGACTGAGAATCCCACTGCAGTATCCTCTTCCGGCTGAGGACCGTGGTCTTAGAATTAGAGCTGCTGATTCACACTCAGCTGCTAATCACCCTAGTGCATGCTGGAGGTCACTGCCTGATGAGCCCAAAACAACATCATCATCTGTGAACATCATCTATCAACCAAGACAGCCCTACAAAATCCAGGGCCTTAGGGAACTCGTGGCAAATGTCACAACAGGTTCCAACCACCTTACAGTAGCGCTGTACAGCCATGTAATGTGGAGTAACTAGGGGTTTATGCTTGGGTTTTTAAGGCTGTGAGCATAACTCACTTCTTACTGGGGGGGTACACCACCAAGGTTACTCATGCTGCACACCTAACCAGAGCAGATTACATTTGAGCTGAGAGTCCAGCATGCGCAAAATTACTGCATCAGTCAGTTCTCTGGAAAATAGAGTCGCCATCCGGCTTAAGTCTTTGTCTTTTCTTCACAAGCATCAATACGAATATTGATTTTAGGAGCAGCATTATTACTTGCCTTTTTATTCACCTGTTGCCTGCAAGCAATTTAAATGTTATTTTATTTTTGTATGCGCCTTAATACAGTGTTAGGTTAACCTTGTGTAAAAAAGGCGAGTCTCTTTTTAGAGTTGTTCTTTACAAGTGACTGATTATCACTTACTAGGAGTCCAGCTGAAAGAATGAGGCTATCTTTGCCACAGGAATACTTTAAATTTAATGGAATACATATTTGTAAATATGATCAGGTCTTACAGGCAAAATTTCTGCCAGCTTTCCATCCCGGCTTTAATCTGACTTTATTAATATAGCGCCATAACAGCCATAGTGACCTCTGCACATAAAATACACACACATACAGCATGTTTTAACACCATGCACACTGCTCTTTTGTTTTTTTTAATCATACTCACTAACACAGCACCACAAAGCCTGTAAAAACCTCTTTCTTCTTCTCGTTCTTCTTTTGGCTGCTCCCTTTAGGACTTGCCACAGTGGGTCTTCTGCCTCCATCTCACCCATTCCCTTGCATCCTCCTATTTTTCCCTAATATTACAGTTTTCTCTTTGTTTGTAAGATATGCTGCTGGTAGACCTGTTAGTTATTGGTCATACTCTGCAGCCATAGACAGGGAGGCAATAGTGCTCCATTTTTTATTTGCTGAACTGAGAATCAACTTTAAATTAAATCATAATATGAAGATTTAAAAGCCAATTGTTTTGGCAAAAGGTTAAGGAAAAAAAGGGGTTTTTGCACCTCACATGCACCTGCAGCATTATATTGGAGAACTTAGCAGATGCAGGAACACGCCAGTTTCCACATCACTGAAAATCGAGTGAAAATGAGTCACAAAATACACGAGTTGATGAAGTGCTAACAGGTGATTGTTTATCAACACAGGGATGGAGCATCAAGAACAGTCAGCATCTGAGTTCTTGATCGAACTGAAGTGACAACATAATTGAATTCTTTTAACACTCAATTATGTAGCGTTGCAGCCGTAGAATTAGGCACAGACGGCCTTTTCTTCTTTCAGAATTGAGAGAATTAAAAGAAATGTCTTCCTTAAATCCCACTCAGTACTGTTGACAACAAAGCCATGCAGCATTTGGACATGTTTCATCAAATTTAGGATGTTGAAAATAAAGCACTAGGGGACTGAGGCAAGCTGTCGTCGTTGAAAGTGTGTGTGTGTGTGTGTGTGTGTGTGTGTGTGTGTGTGTGTGTGTGTGGCGTGTGTGTGTGTGGGGGAGGGGGGGGGGGGGGGGGGTAGGGGGGAGGTGGGGTGGGCGAGGTGG
>VUQK01005523.1:1818-49209 GCA_015106715.1 Bujurquina vittata | reverse complement strand
TAATAGTCAGGCTTCAAAAAGGCAGAGTCCAGGGGATGTTGTGGCTACTACCTTTTATAGACAGCTTATGTGTTTTTCCTTTAGGGGGCCTCTGGGAATTCCTGCTAAACAAGTGAGAACAAGTTGGATGAATGCCTGGGGGCAGCATGGTAACTGGGGTCAGAGAAGGGTTGAGCAGCTAGCTGCTAGAATTAGCACAGACAGGACTGAATAAACAGGATGGGCCAAATGGGCAATTATCTAAGAATGTTTGTCAGAAACAACAAGATGCCGGACCAAAATAACAGCGACTGCTGCAGAGACTACACTGCAGCAGGGTGGAACTGGCAGGGCTGCTTGTATATACAGAGGCCTTGATTATTGAACTGGTTGCAGCTGGTGACTAACACACCTGTCTCCACTCCTGCAGATGAGGAGGGAGACGGGAGATGGAGAGACTAGCAGCAAGTCAACCTGACCCACAATTGGATGCTGAGTGAATCACCAGCTGGCACGACACTTGATAGAAATGACAATCTCTCCTCATGTTATGTAATCAGACCCAAACTTTTCTGGGTTTCTAGTAAATACAAAGTCTACAAGTCACGCCGTGAGTGGAGACTTCTTGCTTCTTAAAAATGCTTTCATTAAGCAACAAATTGCAGGAAATCATAACCTTCAATTAGGTTCTGACAGTAAAAACTGTCAAATTTAGGATTGAAAAATGCCTCATTTTAATTTGATATATTTGTGATTTCCTTTGGACTAGCTCTTATATAGCGCTTTTCTACTCTGACTGAGCACTCAAAGCGCTTATACCTTTGAAAGCAGTTTCATGTTAAATGCCTAAAACTCAACAATATATCCAAGCAGTATGGACCAATATAATCAGATGCAGAAGCCTTCCTGCAATAAAAACTTTTCTAACCAGAAAGGTTTGATGATCAATCCTTCAGTGATGATGTAATGAGAAATCTGCTCGGGCGGCACTCCTTTACCGTCAGGCTCATTCGTAACAGCAGCACCTCTGACATAATATTTAGCTTTGCTGTTTGTGTGTGTGTGCGTGTGCGTGTGTGTCCACAATGGGTAACTGAAGCATTCCTCATCAGGATGTGAAGGATCTCTACCAGTGATGCAACAGTGTGCTTGTGTGTGTGTGTGTGTGTGTGTGTGTGTGTTGGTAGAGGTGGTGACTGTGCAGGCGTGTAAACTTCTCCCGTTGGCTCTTACCTGATTTTGAGCTTCTTATCGGGCCTCAACGTGACACAGAGACTCATGTAATTAATTTATGAGTGTTCTTCGTATATGTTACGCTTCTCTGGAAATACTCCGCTGTCAGTTTTCACAGAAATGAACTCTGCGTCAGCATTTCCTCTCTTTTATCCCCAGCAGGTTTAAGTTTTTCTTTAATCTGCCACCTACCTGCATCCACCCATTCACAATACTGCTAATGGGTGGGTGCATGTCTTTTGAGCTTAGTTTATTTAAACTCCATTATCTGTCTGGTTTCCCTCACCTTTTTGTCGCAGCTTTGAGCCGTTTCATAAACAAAGATAAGCGATAGTTGTGGTCTTTGGACCCTACATTAAGAACACATTCCTCTAGTAAAAATAACTACATGGATTCAGGGAATCTGCTGAAAGCTTCAGTTAATGAAGCGTTTTGTTCTGCACATACAGAAATACAAAGTTGAGTCTTGGTGCTAAAGCGACCTTTCGCTCAGTGAAGACAGTTATAGCATTATAAAACAACAATAAAATATTCTTAATGAGGCCTCAAACTGTTGAGTAACTGAAAAACTATGTTGAGCAAGAAAGGGAAGAGCTTTTATTTTTCTCTGAAACTACAGTAATCTATCTGGAGTGTGATACAGCAATAAACTTGCTGCTGTCTTGACTTCATTGAAATGTGGTGATCAGAGTGATCATATAATTTTCCCAAAGCAATCAAATGTCCCAGATTCCTCGTATTGTTTTAATTGTTCTTGATACAGTTACAGTTTAGGTTTAAATGTAATAGCATCGACCTCTTTTACACAACATACTGTACCAGCTCTTCTGGAAACTGGGCTGTACATTTGGAAGACACTACATTTAATTATTTCTAAGAACAGTGTCCCAGAGGCGGGGATGTGAGCATCCATTTCTTAGAAGAGGGTGACTCATCAGGCAGGTAGCTCTTAGTGAGAACACTCTGGCAGACCAAACAACTGTCTGCCCAGTAGATTCAATCTTGCTTTTCAGCCTATGAGCTTTTTGCATTTAAAACTTTACTTCCCCAAAATTTCAGCCTTTGATTTTGTTTTTGCAGTTAGCACTGACACTAATATAAATGCTTTAAGAACCAGCATCAATAAATGGGGAAATAGACTTCAATAAACTTCAGTTAATACAGTGGTTCTCAAATGCAGGCCTCATGCCCCCCTGCTCTGCAGGTTTTAGACGTGTCCCTGAGCCAACACACCTGAATCAAATGGCTGAATTACCTCCTCAGTATGCAGTCAAGTTCTCCAGAGTCCTGCTAATGACTTCTATATTTGACTCAGGTGTGTTGAAGCAGAGACACATCTAAAACCTGCAGGGCAGGGGGGGACGAGGCCTGGATTTGAGAACCACTGAGTTAATGCAACATTATCTTGATGGTTGTTGCAAAGTTGCAAGTTTTTTAAAGCTGGGTTTAGGCACCAGAATTGGATCTGGAGATTTCTGTACCAGCTCAGTCAGGAACCGGGTTCATCACCATCTCTGGTGCTGCTGGCCAACAGGGTGCCAATGGAAACTGTGCTACTGTTGGCTGAAGCTAAAGGAAGAGGAAAGGGGGGGAGATGTGTTATAGGAGACAGTGAGAGAAAAAAGCAGGAGTGTGGAGGTGACAGTAGGGATATTAAATGTAGAGACTGATAGGTAAAGGGAAAGATGTGGTTGATATGATGGAGAGAAGGAAGGTAGATACAGTACCAGTAAAAAGTTTGGACACACTTGAATGGGTAAGTGTGTCCAAACATTTGACTGGTACTGTATATTGTGCATGCAGTAGAAGGGAAGCAAGGCCAAGAGCACTGGAGGTGGATCCAGAGTAATGGTGTAGATGGGAAGAGGAAGATGCACACATCTTGTGCAGAAAGTGCAA
Source organism: Bujurquina vittata (assembly GCA_015106715.1). Taxonomy (NCBI): domain Eukaryota; kingdom Metazoa; phylum Chordata; class Actinopteri; order Cichliformes; family Cichlidae; genus Bujurquina; species Bujurquina vittata. Next base: position 46,098 of record VUQK01005523.1, on the reverse strand, counting down.
TGTGAATGAGATAAGCGACTGTAAGGTGGTGGCTGTAGGGTCTGTAGGACTCTGGATGTCAAAGAGAAAACAAGTGAAGACAGACCCAAGGATTAAACGGTGAATGTTGAAGAGGAAGAATGTTGCACAAAGTCAATCAAGGAATTGAGACGGGCTCTGGCCGATATGGAAGAGTTACCAGATGACTGGGAAAGTACAGCTGTAGTGCTGAGGGAAACTGCCAAGGAGTTTGGAGTATCCTCTGGACAAAAGAAAAGGAAACAAGGACAAGGAGACTTGCTGGAATGAGAAAGTACAGGAAAGTATTCACAAGAAGAGATTACCAAAGAAAAAGTGGGAAAGTCAAGGAGATGATAAAAGTAGACAGGGGTTACTGAGAGTACTCGGTGGACAGCAAAGAGAGGTGGCAATGGAAAAAGCTTATAATGAGTTGCATGTGAGGCTGGACACTGAGGAAGAAGAAAAGGACTTCAATCAATTGGCTAGACAGAGAAACCAAACAAAAGGATGTGCAGCAGGTTAGGATGATTAAGGACAGCTGAAAATGTACTAACATGTGAAGAGAAAGTGTTGAGAAGCTGGAAATAGTCCTTTGATTGTTGTGGAGATGTCCAGGAGAGAGGGCACTGGTCACACACACCTCTGATACTTTGTTTGTACACCCTACATAATACCATAACCCAACTAATATATACATAAGAATTGAATTCAATTTTTGCCATTAAAAAAGTGAATTAACTGTAAAATTAAAAAATTAATTAAGTCTAATTAGATTTTCTACATATTATTGACAAGTATTTTTTCCCTTCTTCATAGACTAAACAGCAAAAAGGAGAAACTTGTCCTTTGTGGACACTGAGGTGTCACTTAAATAACAAGGACATTGTGTGCAGAGATGTGCAGCAGATCAACATCATAAATGAGCAGTGCCTGATGTCCAATGATGCATTCAGATGGAACAGGAAAGTCAGAAGTTGCACAAATATGCATACAGACACGGTTTGTTGTATCAACCAGTTCTGTAGTTATGTTGGTACAATAAATCATCTGCACGGTACTAAACTATAGCTTCCTTCATCAAAGTTCAAAGAGCTTTGTTCAGTTTATTTCATTTCAAGGAGATATTTCATCACTCATTGTGATGACGTCAAGTGTTATTTTAAAGTGCCGAAGTCACTTTGTTCTGCAGAGACACATCAACCATTTTAGTCGCTCTCATATCAGTTCAGGCAGTCAGATTGAGAGAAACACAACAAGCAGCTGGATGGCTGTCACTCACAGGGATGTGTTCTCAAAAATGGATGCATAAAGACGAGCAGGTGATGGCACCTGGAAAGGCAGGTGTAAAATTCATGATACTCCAATCTGCCCCCAACCTTTCCACATTGTACTGTACTTGTGTTTGTTTGTTTTCTTCTCTGAGTGAAGGCGCTTTCACCTGTGGGAAGGTTGTCAGCTCCTCCAGTCTGCACGCCAAGGTGTCTTTGGCATGCAGTTAGCTGCCCCTGATGTAGCCATCTGTGTGTGTCTGTATAACGCATAAAAAGCATGTAAAGTGCACAGAAGAAAGTGCATCAGGCTATACGGCATTATTGTGCTTCCTAAATCTGACAATGTCATAACAAAAACCAAAACAAACTAAAATGCAAAACAGTAATAACTGAAAATGAAACTACTGGCTGCATGAAGAGTAAAAATATTTTAAAGAACATATGTTCATTTTTCAAAATGCTCATCACATAACCGGCTGAAAAAAAATGTGAGACTTGTATGCCGATAGCCGCAGAACCTCTTGTGTGTGATGTTGAGATGCTTTGGTTTCGCTTCGGCAGACAAAGAGCTATTGTTGCTGCAGCCTGTTGTGTAGATGACACCGCTCTCATCCAATACTGTGTACATGAGTCCTTTGGGAGTGAAACACAACACCCTGAGAGATCACTGAATGCAGCAGCAATGAATACATGGCATGGGAACACCTAATTAACACACACCGACCAGCAGACAAAAGTCCTTCTCAGTGTGGCCCCTGTTGTTAAACTGCCAGTGTGTAACAAGAGTACTGCAATAGAAACATATAAAGGTGAAATCAAAATTGAACCTTTTGGCTCGGGTGAGAAACAGAGCACTTCAGCGTAAGAGCTTCAACCTGACTGAGACCTGGTGGGCTCTACCAGAAACAGCTCTCTATCAACGATGGAACAGTGGATCGGTCGAGTTCAACAGAAAGTGACCAAACACACGTAAAGTTAACGTCATAATTTTCTATTTTTCATCAGTTTTTCAGTTTAGCGCCGGTAAGAAGTAACAGGAGCACCCTTATAAGCCACTAAATCCTACCTTGAATACCTGGACCTGGATTTCTTATAACAATTTGATATAGTGACATATCACTGAGATTTAATGGGTTCAGAGCAGTGAAATGATACAATACAAACACAAACCACAGACATCCCAGTTTGAAATATACTGCTTAAAAAAACAGTACTTATTGCACTTATTGATCTGATCAGCTAAGTAGCAGAGGGGGTTGTTAATCAGTCCCAGCTGCTCTGGTGTTAATGAAATTACCACCTGGTGCACTAGAGGGGCAACAATGAGACAACCCCCCAAACATGAATGGTTTTACAGATGGAGGTCACTGAGAATTTTCCCTCCTCGTCTTTTCTGACTGTTTCTGACTGAAGTCCAGCTCCTCCAGGTTTGTTGAGTCTCCCAGCACAGTTTCATAAGCTCGGAGGCGATGGAGGTGGGGGCCATACAAACTACTGTGTACCCTTTTTAATTGCTCCTGGAGCGTCTTTAAATTAAGTTAATTTTAATTTCCATCAAGTGATGTAGCATCTTTTCATTCCTAACATATTACCCGGTCCATATCGTGCAGCATTTTGAGATCTGATTTGTTTTCAAAGTGTTTAATTTTACTGAACACAGTATGTGCAACAAAACCTGCTGAGATTGGTTTTGCTGACAAATTTGAGACAAAAACTGAAGATGTTTCCTTCAGAATCTTTAGTTAATTTTAGTTTTTTTTTTTCGTTTTTCTTCTAAAGTCTAGTTTTTATAGTGCCTTTCACACCTTGCACACCGGCCGCTCTGCCAAAGAATTGGTTTTAAAATGTGACGGTGGAAGGACCTCAAGCAGTTCATTTGAGAGCGCCCAGCAATATCCGCGCTGAAGCCGTGCAGTGAATTTGAGTTTTTGCTTTACTTTAGGGCTGTGTTTGCTGTTCAAACTGTGCCTGGAAGCAAAGTAAACAAAGTGTTTCCATCCAGATGGAGAAAATTGCAAGAAGCGTCGTCAAAGTAGAAAATGAAGGTTTCACATGCAAATAAGTGCTTTATGAATACTTGAACTCTAAATAAAATAAATAAAATGCCTCACACCATGTAAATGTACAAATTATGAGGGTCTGGCTTTACATTCCCAGTCTTTTCATATGACTTAGTGGCCTAATTGAATGTCTGAGATCACGTGTTTGAATATTCTGCTGCCATAACTGCTGTCTGGACAAAATCAGTGAAATCTTTTTCAGAACATTTCTGCAGTCACAATAAGAAAATCTTATGGAAAGATCAGATTAATACTGAAAAGAATCTGAAGACTTGGGATCAATCTGGTAAATGGACTGATACCTTCTACTCTAATTTAGTGCTAAAAGCCTCATTCACCCAATCACAGACATTCACACAGTGTTTTTATTCTGTGCTTAAGTGCTTTGACTGACATTCATGCATTCAGTATCGTGTCCAAGGATACAACATGCAGAGTGGTAGAGCTAGGGATCGAGCCACCGCCATCATATGCCAATATGATAAGGAAAAAAAACCCTAAAGTATCATTTTGATGAGCAAGATGTGGTTAAATATTTACCACATAGTATCTAGCAAGACTTCCTGGATTTTGTTTTTCATACGTCTACATGCATATCTGCCATTAGAGCCATGCAACACCAATGCCAGTGCTTTCTTCTTTGTAGACTATAATCCAATCATTGCTCAGTGCCTCCTAAATGCACTCACTGTGATTAGAAGCTTGATTTCGTAAATGGACAGGATGCTGCAGTACTTTGTTTTTACTTCATAACTTTGTGCAAAGGGTGGAGTAACTAATTTTAATCCCAAATGATGAACTTTTAATTCACTGGCAGTCAGGCCCCCATGGTTTAAATGGGGCTCCTTCAAGAAAGTAAAGATTTTCCCACGTGCACATACTGCATATGGATCGAGCCAACCTTGCTGGCAGCTTCACTCCAAAATATATTCTGGATTTATGCTTCGAAAACACAGATTTACCTCAGTATGTTTTCTCACAGGCACGTTTAGCTGAAAGGAAAAGCTCCACTTGTCCCCATGCGTGTTTATGGGCCAGTGAATGAATGCCGATGACAGTTTTGCACTGAAGGCCGGTTCAGGCCAATGTGCCGGCTATGCCAGTATTTAGTCACGGCAGGTAACTGGGTCAGGAGCCCATAATCACCCTGTGTCCTCCTTCAATGCTCTCCTTCACAGATGATCCCTTCTCATGTATCAGATGGCTTTCAGCCTTTCTATACTGCTCCGAGCCTTTCTATTCTTTTGGGGGGTTTTTGGAAGGTTTACCAGCATAGTTTCTGTTCAGATGAAACATTTTGCAGCAGGAGGAACAAATGTGTGAATGTGCATGTCAGACTTCTCAGTTTGTTTTAACAGCCAGGATAGGAAAAAAAATGTATCCGTTAGAAGGTTGGTTATGTGCTTACGTTGTACCATTTTGATGTCTGAATCCTCACACACAGAAGAGTCACAAGTGGGGGAAACAGAGCCTTCAGGAAACTCACTGAACTGAAAAGAGGTGCGCAACTACAGAAAGACTCAAACTGATGGAGCTGTGAAGGCAGGTTTGTTTTTCCTTCAACAATATTCAGCAATATTTGTGCAACTTTTGTTTTTCAACTTTAAAAGGGGGTTGCGTCAGTGAATCTTAGGCATTTGTGTAACGTTTGCCACTTAACTTTTATTTATTTATTTTTACTACATAACAGTAACAAGCAGGTCTTGTGTCGGGGGGTCACACACATACTGCTTCTCTCTTGGTGCCTGCAGCATGTGAGAGGGTTAACCTGAATAGACTCTTTCCTGCCTATCTGCTTGCTTTGAGTCTGTCTCTCACTTTCTCTCATCCGCTGCAGAGACAAACACAGCTGAGATGTGGGCACACAACCAAAGTCTGTGTGTATGTGTGTGTGTGTGTGTTAGAAGCTCTGCCAACCTGAACCGTCTGACCTGCTGCTTTGCAGAGGCCTCAGCTCACCGCTCGCCCTGCAGATGGGCTGCACATCCGCACTTGCAGAAGGAACAGTTATGGGACCATAACTGATCTGAATCAGCTGGTCTAATAAAAAAGGAGTCACCTTAGCAAAACGAAGGAATTTCTTGTTTTACATTGTTTGTGTCCAGATAACAAGAATAAAGGTTTTTCTCTCCCTGTGTCCCATGTAGACACTTGCTAGATTTCAAATACACAATTACTGCCTACCTTTTAATTAAAACACATTCCTAAGCTGAGTCTAACTTCATGTAAGAGCTGCAGGCTGTTGTTTATGCTCCATCCTGTTAATTAAACTGCAGGTATTTGTGCATGTTACGCATGTGCTTTGCTTCCTTCCTGGCTCTGACACACCCGCCAGCCTTTATTTATAATGGCATTCAGTCGGCGTGATCGTGTTTGCGTGCTGCTTCCAGTGGAAGCACGGAATTCATTCCAGGAACTCTGCTGACACCGGTCCCAGGATCGTCACCTGTCTAAATTCTGCGAATCAAATCAGTTCACACTACAATTTCAGTTAATGCAGTACTGTGAAAGGATTTAAGTAAGTAAAATTTATTTATATAGCAACTTTCTATATAAAATCCCAAAGTGCTGTACATCATTTAAAAGTAAAAGTGGTAAAACACACACAAACCACTACTTAAAAGCAAGCCTGTACAAATGAGTCTTGAGCTGTTCTTTAAATGATTCAATAGAGTCCACAGATCTCAGGTGTGATGGTAGTGCATTCCACAGTTCAGGAGCTGCAACCATGAAAGCACAGTCTCCTTTAGTTTTTAGTCTACAGCGTGGAACCACCAACAGATTTTGGTCAGAAGACCTCAGCAGTCATATGGCTGCAGGAGCTTGCTAATGTATGCAGGTACTTGACCATGCAGAGCTCTGAAAGTAACGACCAAGATCTTAAACTGGAATCTGAACCTTATGGGGAGCCAGTGCAAAGACGACAAGATAGGTGTCACATGAGACCACTTATGGGATCCATTAAGTAGCCTCGCAGCTGCATTTTGGACCAACTGCAGGCGATCCAAAGATGATTTTCTGAGACCAGTGTACAACGAATTACAATAGTCTAATTGGGAGGAGATAAAAGCATGGATAATAATTTCCAATTCAGGTTTGGACACCGTTAGACTGAGGCGAGCAATATTTTTTAAATGGATAAAAGCAGGATTGCACAAGGATGTTGACATGTTTTTCAAAGCTAAGAGCTTGGTCAAATGTAACACCTAGGTTTCAGACCTTTGGCTGAACCATTGATGATAAAAAAAAAAGATTATTTATTTAGGATGCAAAACTATCAGCAGCCCCTGAGAAGCTTCTGTCTGAGAGGAAAGAGCAAAACCATTCTAAGGCTGACCCAGAGATGCCCACCCGCGTCCTTAACCTGTCAATGAAAATGTTATGATCTACTGTATCAAATGCTGCCAATGCATCCAGGAGAGCAGAGTATTCACCTGCATCTCTTTTCATTAAAATATCATTAGAGACTCCAAGAAGAGCAGTTTCAGTAGAGCGCAGGTTACGAAATCCAGACTGAAACTTATTGAGTATGTTATAAAATAGAGCTTTGAAATTGGTCTAAAATTTTGAGAAAGCAAAAGATCAGCATTAGGCTTGTTTAATAGGGGATGAATAACAGCCTGTTTAAAATATCGGGGGACAAAGCCAGTAACCAGTGACCTGTTAATTATTGTTAACACGCATGACCCAATAGTGCAAAAAACACTCTTAAACAAAAATGTGTGTAAAACATCGATTGAGCAAGAGGAGGGTTTCATGCTATCAGCCGCATTTAGGAGATCCTTTAATTATATTGGTGAAAGTTTCTCCAGGATTGAAGGCCGAGTGGGAAGTAAGGCAAGTATTTGCACCCTTTCTGACTTTTTTTTTAACCATTATGAGTCGAAACAACAAACCCCCACCCCCACCCCCAAATCTATGTTTTCCAAATGGGCTGCTATATTTGCATATATCCAGTGCTTTGAAGAAGTGTTCCTGATTTCTTGCATTTTTGTCACACTCATTTGTCATTTCTTTAGTTTTGGCTTATAGTGATTAAAAAAAAGAAAAGAAGGCCATAAGAACAGAACAGGGGCCACTATCACAAGGATTTCCAACCAAGGATATAAGTAGGCGTGCTTTGGATGAGACGGTGAATTGTGTCCTGGGTGATCTCCTCCCAGACCTGGATCACTGACTGGATAGTCTGTAGTGCTGTTTGGCAGCATCGAATGCACTGAAACACAATGTTCCGGATGTTCAGGCAGTCAGTCATGCTGTGCCTGTGTGCAGGCACTGTAATAATCTCTTATACGTGTGTCACATGCTTATTGTGAAATGTTCTGAAGAGAGCAGAACTGTCAGCTGACAGTTTGGTCGAAAACATGCACATGAATAACCTGCTGGAGGTCACTTTGTAGGGCTCGGGCAGTGCTCGTCCTGCTGCTCCTCACACAAAGGAACAGATGCCAATTCTGAATGAGCTACAGGTCCCATCTCGCGGTACCAGGAGTGACAAGAACACTAATAAAGCAAAACTAGAGGGAAATCAGTCAGAGGGGATAAGGAGAAAGCAATGGTGTCAGGCCACCACTTGCAAGTCCCTTTTAGGGGGGGCTGTCTTGTTGTTACATCTCCAGTTTACCTACACCAAAGCAGGTAAACTGATGCACAAGAATTTCTGCTTCCTAACTGGACAGATTGACACCCCTGAAGTCTCAGTGCTCATTTGCATTTTTTGAACAGTGTAATTCAAATAGTTTATAGTAAAGATGGCTTGCTAAAAATACCGCTAGCTGTTGAAATGATTAAAATACCTACCCTTTAAGAGCGCCTTTTCAAGGTCCATTTAGCTCTTTCCAAAACAAAAGCCAGCAGGTCGCATATTTTAAAAACACTCTGCCGTTCCTGTTTTGATGTACCTCTGGCACTTGGTTACAGGTCAAGGTCAATATTTCCTCATTCCAGTCCAAGACTGGAATGAGGAAATATTTATGCCACCATTCATTATCAATGTCTCAGCTGTTTTTATTCTTGCACTGTGTGCATATCACTGGACACGTGCAGAAATAACCGGCTGGACAATCAAACATTAAAAATGCATCAAAGCAACAGTCTAACAAAGTTTTGTTAAAGAAATCAAACTGACAAAGCACCAGAAAAATCAGATGAAAACTTAAAGGTACCGACTGTATTACCTTCAGACAGTAAACTGATGTAAGCGTATGCTCAGGGCATGGGGTATGATTAGACAAGAACAAGGCACAAACACATTTTTGTTAGACATCCAGGTGATATCATGAAGAGTGAATTATCTATCATTAATGAAACAGATACCCGATCCTCTTCCAACACACGGGTGTTAACCCAAGATCACACCCCACAGGTAGGTGTGACATCAGGTTGCATCAAATGGCAAAGAGTTAACATCTAATCCTTCACGACTGCTCAAGGGGCCGAATTTGAAATAGTCTAAGTATTAAAGCTTGTGTTCATGCAACAGATGGCAAAAAAAGATGGATGAAGCCACCCTGATGTTATCACTGGCCGGTGAAGCCCCCTTATGAAGCCTCAAGCTGAAGCTTCTGCAACACTCATTGACTGGCAACTTATGAACCTGGAAAAACCTCCTTTGTGACTTTAGCAATGACTATAATTCACACAGTTATCATCATGTTATCTGGTCCTTGAGACCATAAAGTCATCAGGAAAGTGTCTCCTGAAATCACAGAAAAATGCAGCCGAGCGATGTTTTTCCCCATAGGGCTCAATACAACTGGAAATCTTTGTAATGATAAGGGCTCCCCCTGGTGGCCAATGCAAGCAACACTTTACTTTTCAGACCTGGAAGCTGCATCCATCTTATACATCAGGGATCCTCAAGTCCAGGCCTTAAGGTCAGGTGTCCTGCAGGTTTTAGATGTGTCCCTGATCCAACACACTTAAATCAAATGGCTGAATTACCTCCTCAGTCTGCAGCCAAGTTCTCCGAGGCCTGCTAATGACTTGTGTATTTGACTCAGGGGTGTTGAAGGTCGAGGTCTTGAGGATCCCTGTTTTATACAGTCTGTAGTCCATGCATCCAGTGAGGAAACACTGGCTGCATATTATCTCCACAGTGCTTTGTTTTATTACGGGCTGTGGAAACTACAACACTGTTTCCCATTGGTTATTTGAAGCTCTGCTTTGGGGTTAAAAAAAAGAAGCAGCAGCTGTGGGCCTCCTCATCCTGATGTAATCTGTCTTTGCAATGCTTCTGTGCACTGGATATTTAGTCCATGATGGGACATTGAGATTTATTACAAAACCTTAAAACTTATGATTATACATTGCGTACTCAGTCTGAATGTCTGCTTTCTACTCTGTGCCACTGGTATAGTCCATGTTATTTACTGGGATGAAGCCATCAGGAAAGTGTGGCAAGTTAGTCTTCATTCACACATTCCTTGCATCTGTCCCAAAAGAAGTGAACTAGGGAACAAAAGGCACTCAAATTTGTGGCTCCTTCCTTTTGTAATTGGCTGCAAATTCAGCTAAATCTTCAGCTGCTCTCACTAAATGAGTTTTAGATGGTTTTAAATAACCTGGAGGCAGCTGCAAATGTTTTAGACCTGTGGCAACTTATTTTGATGAATCAGATTTCTTTTGTGTTGAAATTAATCATTTTGTTGCTTTTGTATTTTTTCTGTATTATATACACTTGTATACTCGCGCATTGTACTTGTTTCTCTGTAGGACACTCCTGAAAGTTATAACTGACTTATAATCATTAAAATAACGATACTGTACAAAAACAAAACTCGTAGAGATTACTGCACACAGCCTCCCCTTATCCTTGCCGCACAAATTTCATAAAAAAAAAGAAGCTGGAAACATTGTTATGATTGAAAATATCAGTGGTGTGTATCAGTGAGTTCTGATCACTTTTGTGAGAATCTCAGTGAGTTAAAATAAATCTGCATTAGGACACATTATCAGAATTCAAATCAATTTATTGCCCCCCCCCCTTTTTTTATAAACATCTCAGTCAATCGCTACTTAACATTCAGCAATCATTTTCCTAAAATCAGCTCTTTCTATAAAGTTACAAAAATATACACCTGGTTAGAAAAAAAATAATCTCCTTAAAGCAGCCTCCTGCTCTGAAACCTCAGAAATGTACGTTTTACAAACGATTAACATGTTTTACGTAGATCAGCTCATCACTTTTAATAACTTTATATCACCATGTTCCGTTTTCTTCACGCCGTTTTCTTTTTTCCAGGCAGCCACTGGTTTCTCTTCATCTTTGAACCAAAAAAAAAACCCAAAGCCTGCAGAGGTTCATTTTTCATCTCCAACTAATGACGCTGATGGTGAGCCGTCGGCTCTTAAAACGGCAGTGTTAATATTTGGCTGAGACATACAAACGTACTGTCACTGAATGTGATATTAATCCCAGCCGAGGTCAGAGAACTCAAAAGCTTTAAGTCTCAGTAACTCTCAGGTGTTATGCCTACACCACTACATACTGTAGTGGTTTTAGTAGAAAAAAAAATCTCAAGAAACATATTTAAGTGACTTTCCCAAAATATAAATGCTGTGAAGGTACCAGTGAATACAGTACACTTTTCAGTAACACTGAAATTCATCAGTCCTGATGATGGCAGCTGTAAACTGAACAAAACATCACGACACTGCATCTGCAGCATAACAACAGCGTGGTCCTCAGCAGGTTTGTGATAGATTTTGACGAGTTATAATCCCTATTCAATATATCATCAATAATTTAAATTACAATCTAAATCCATAAATAAATTCTTTTTAAATAGGAAATGATTTTGGATTCAAACACACACGTTCTCGACATTAAAAATATTTTAGGGTTCCTAACAGATCTGAACATTAAAGTTATGTATTAACATTTAGACAGCTTCAAGAATTCAAAACAGCTAAAAGTTCCAAAGAACTTCGTTTGTTCATGAGTTAATTAACTAGTTGGTGAGAATCTGGATCTGCATTAAAACACACACAGTGACGATCACGACATTCATGCACACACTTTTCACTGAACTGAGAAGTTTGTGAACCTTTCCGTCAAACCTCACTGAAATCTTTTTTTTTTCTCCTTTTTTAAAATAAAATACAGAAACCTGAAAACAAAAGAAAAATTCCTTTCATGAAGCAGAGGCGGTGTTTTCCACACACCCCCAGTTGAACTGAAGCTCACTTGAGGCGTTCCCTGCTGCATTTGAACAAGAACACACAATAAGACAGAAAAATCCTGTTTAAGGAGTAAATATTTCCTTTTTACGCCGAGCAGATCAGCTTGTTTATTCTGTTCAGAGAAGCATCAACTCGTCTCCTTTGTGATGACACGTCAATGCCCTGCTGGTCAGTTTTCCCGTATTCTGGTTAAAAATATCAGAGCTTTAGAGGATCCGTTTTATGGTTCTGTGCGGGAACGAGGTTGGATTGGGTCTTCAAGGAGAGTCTGTTTTAGTGTGCATCCTAAACACTGCGTGCAAGACATGTAGTGAGAGGGATTTCCTGATTTCTAAATAAAGCAACTTTTTTCCCCACACACAACTGCTGCAGAATTTAAGCTTTGTCTCACATTTTTCTTACAGCTTTAAAAACATTAAGAGGCACCAAAACCACCCCTTGAAAATTATTTTCAAGTCAATTGTGAAACTCATCGCCTTGGTTAGTTGTTTGTTAAAGTGCACCATCGTCACATTTGACTTTTGTTCCGAAGCTCAATTTGATCGAGCCGTGTCTCATGCAGCTGCTCTGGGATCAGTGAAAGGAGAGGACGTCACGCATACGCAGTGCTAAAATTAGGCTGAAATGCAGGAAAATCTTTCAGTCTCACAAGGCAACAGCACACGCTGCTGAATTTGAACCAGCCTTTAGCTGTAGCTTCCACATGCTGTTAACCTTTGTGTGCACGTTCAATAAGTACCAGCATTGTAGCCTGCAAAAGACTTCAGTGTATTCATCCTGCTACTAAGAACACACTTGTGTTCTCCTTCCCTGGTTGGTTGAAACTGAAATAATCGTGGCTTTAACAACCTTAAAGTGTTTCACACTTAGAAAAAATATTTACACCATTATTGCCATTATTAGCACCTGCTTCTCCCTTTAAAATGTGGTTGTGTTTATCATCTATGATGTAGTTAGCTCTCTTTGCCTGCAGTTTTCACAGAAAGCAGATGAAATTGGTAAAATATACACTGTATATTCTAATGAATCACCCGTCAGGGAAACCCTGTAAAACAAACAGAACACAACAGAAATCATATCGCTCTGTTATTACACCTTTGCAAATAAAATATCTTCATTACGTAGTTCTTAAACTGATGTGGAAGTTCAACTGAATAATGACAAAGTGCATTTGAAATTGAAAGTGAAATTTTCCACCGTGTCCAGAAGAGGGCGATGAGTCCCCACTGAACAATGACCTGCTGTGGTTATAAGATACAAAAATCTGAGTTAAGTGTCAGACCTCCTGCTGCTGGGAGGTTTCATTCTGTCCTTTTGCTGTGCGCATCTGCAGCCTCGATGCAGCGTCCTGACGACCACCAGCAGAAAACTGGTGGTCTGACTCGTTTGGTTATGGCACTTCCTGTCACTGTGTGACCTCCTGCTGTCCTCTCCTACATATTTGTCTCATGCTGGATCTGGATGTAACAGGCCTGTGGCAGAGACGCACGGTTTAAATGTCTGCACAGATGCATGAATGAAGAATAACTGATTGGATTCAGAGCTGAAATAAAATTCTGGAGATTTCCAGAATTTTACTGAGCACTGTGTTCAAACACGATGAAAATGCACCCCACCTTCAGTGTTGTGAACATGAGTCCCAACTCTCCATGCTGAATGTTGGGATCCATCAAATCTTCTATAAGGCTGACTTCAGCTCCCAGGTTCCTGATCCTGAACAGCAGTGGGGCAGCACAATGGTGTTCAATGCATTACTGGATGTTACAGTTCTTTCAAAGAAAGGTATAGGCAGGCAGGGGGATATGAACCTGAAAACCACCAGGACTGATTTGGTAACTTTCACTTGTGTTTAGCTCAGTTTTCACTTCTTGTTGAGTTTTGCTTTGTAGCTCTTTTATGTGGTTTAAGAAAAGTTTGGGTTAAAATATTACCGCACCTCACTGCTACTATAAACTCACTGATCCGTAACAAAACCTTTATTACAAAAGGTCTTGGCTTTAACATATATAATACTATAATAAAATATTTTTATTACACTGATTAATTTTAACACTACTAATTATCTGTAAATTATTTTACAAATACTAATGTTAAAATGTATCACTGATTTAATGAAAATATGCATTTTATTTTATTATAATAACAGCAAAATAATTAAAATTCAATAAAAAAAATTTAATTTACCATTTCATGACAATGGTCAAGTGTAACTTAAGTTTCTAATAGGGCAACATTTTATATAAAAGTGTCATTTCCTGAATTATTGCTACAGCAACAGAGTGTGTTTACCTTCCCTAGTCTGAGATAAACTCAGAGAGCGAGAGCCACGCGCCAGCCTCTGATGACATTCAGTTTTTTTAAAAAGGGACCTTCTTCAACAACCTCCCAGAAAACACAATACTTTACAAAAATATACCAGAAAACTGTTGCCACTAAAGGTGGAAACAACAAACTTTCACTGTTGAGCACAACCAGGCTAAGAAGGACACGAGCAGCTGATGGTGTGCGACCCAAAAGTCAACAAAGGACTCAATCGAGCATCACTGGAGCAGCACTCACTAGTTAGACTCCATATGACAGGAAGAGCAAAGAATAGATGGAAATTAATGCTGAAGCTACATGATGGGCTTTAAGCAGATGGTTAAAAAAAATGATCCAAATTACAACACCACAGGTGGAAAACCTTTTTTAGTTCTATTGCCTGCCGTAGAACACCTGAAGAGTTAAAAGGTTAAGTTAATTTAGTTATTGTTAAAGTGTTCAGCAGTCGTTTTACACTTGAAGCCTGTATCGCCCACTTCAAGCTTCTGCTTTGCCTGCAACTAGTGTGTCTCTAAAAAGGGGACACAAATTTTGACCCTGTGAGGTCTAAGTCATCATCGGTGGTGGCCCTGACCCTGAATCCTAGCCCAGTGTATTTGAAGACAAGCAAAACTGTTTTTGTGGGGAAATACTGAAGTACTTTTTGACGCATGTCAGGTAGGTCGTTTGGCCCCGATTGTCATGCCGATATTTTGACTATCCTAATCGTCTACTTTCTTCAAGTCAAGGAGAAAACACAGACACCTCTTACAACTTGGAAATATGTGTGAATGTGTGCCAAGATACCTGGCTCGGAGCACCACATAAAGGAAGAGCGGGAACAGATCATCCATGCACCAAAGGAAATCACAATCCAGCAGAGGTTTCACCTCCAGGGTCAGCTCCTCAAACGTCTTCTGGATCACCATGAGCTTGTCTGATGGAGTGAATCTGGTGCTGCGTGATTAACAGGATGAAGTTTAATATTCAGATCATGAATTTACATTATAGTCTTTGATTACATGCTGATTTCATTCATGTTGTTTTATTAATGCATCATGTGTGGCCTTCTATTAATAGTTTGGATGTTGTGATTACGTTGCAAAAACAGTTGCTGAGGGAAGGACCCTGAGGGTGTGGTTGAATAGGCAGCTGGTCAAGTTCTGTAAATCTTAGGAAAGGTGCTTCAATGCTTCCTTTATGAAGGAAAAGGAAATAATGCCATCCAACAATTCATACTGACATCCCATCCGAGTGTTTACGAAAAGGATCAACATGACTGACAAGTGACTCCAAACATCCATCAAACTTTCAATTTTAGGGTGTCGGGGTGGCTCAGAGGTTGAGCAGGCAGCCATATACGTATGCTGCGTGGCGATGCGGGCGGCGCAGGTTTGAGTCCTGGCCTGCCGCTATTTCCCGCATGTCTTTCCCTAAAATACCAAAACACACACTATAAATTTTGTTAACTAGTTATCCAATTCACAGTTACAGGGGGCTTGAGCTGAGTACACCTGGACAGGTTGCCAATCCATCACAGGGCTACCAACTGACAAACTCCAGCCAACTGGCGAGTTACTGTGAGACGCCAGTACTAACAGCTGCACCAACCCTGTAACTGCCCAGCGATGTTTTGGCTCTCAGTTACAGTCAGGAAGTTGCGGTCACCAAAGAGATGAGTGCTGAGCATCTGTGTGCTCGGGCTCAGGATCTGAAGGTGTGTGTCTGGATCGACAGCTGGGTGTGCAACATCGCCATCATCCCCCACTCTGGACTAGCACAGTTTATCCTTCAGCACAGTGACATGCTTCTTCATGACCCTTTACAGAGCCCACTGGCAAACTATGAACTATACGACTCCTATAAAATCTGCATCTAATTAATTTTTGAGTTGTGTAAGGAAACACAAATTTATATTAAAAAGGTTAAAAGTTATACCCATAATTCAGTCTGTCACAGTAAAAGTTGTTGTATTTTCAGCCAAAATAATATTACACAACACTTTTTGTTCCTTTGCATTATGTGATTTTTTTTATCTTATGCCTTTAAAAAAGTAAAATTTAGTTGCAAATGAATTACTCTTACAGATACACAAAACTCTACACTATGAATGATCAGACTGCAATCACAGAGACAGGGATTGTATGATTTAGTGACAGCACTAAATACATTTTGCAAGATCACAGGGCAGTTACCTGATTTGTTGAAGAGTTTCTACAGCAGAAACAAAACAGGCATCTTTACTGCTGGACACAATCTGTAATGCATGCAAAAAAGATCCAGTTACAGGGGATGAAGCAAGAGCTGCAGCTGTAAATAAAAGCTGCACATATTAATAGATGGACGGGAGAAAGACGACGTCTCACCTGCTTTTTCTCCCCTAGAATTGACATCCACAGTGGCCAGAACTTCCTACAAGAGGAAAAATTGTAATTACACAAAACAAATTTCTTTTTTAAAGAAGGAAGCTTTGCATTTGTGTGAGTGTGTTTTTAACTCACTCCTGCACTCCCAGGAAGCTGAGCAGCGATTGGTCAGGCTGTTTGTTGAGTCGGAGGATGCGCTCCCAGTACTGAGCCTCCTCCTGCTCCTCCTGCAGGGAGTACAGAGTAAAGAGAGGTGGATAGAGTCGAGGGAGGAGCAGAGGGAGAAGCAGAGAGGAGGCGCTCACCACCAAAGCACTGCTTGAGGACAATGTGGTGGAGGAAGAAGAGAAAATAGTTGAAGTGTTAGGAACAGTGCCAACAATGACCATCTCCTATTCAATTCTGATTATAAGCTCGAACACTCTATTTGCTCAAATAACCACCACTCTCTTTAAGTATATTTTTATATTATAAGTTAGTGTGTGTGTGTTTATCACACTCACCCTTGCCCTGCTTTGTAAGAGCTGCGTCTGCTTTTAGATGGAGAGGTGGGAGCTTCTTGGAGGACGCTGCCATCCTCTGGTAATCCTGGAAATAAAAACCTGCAGGCAGAATATTAGTCATATTTAGTCAATATATTATATTAGATACTGAGGTTTTGCAGACACATGAACACTTGTCCACCATTTTGGACATGTGTTCATGTGAATAACACATACAAGCCTAGAGGCCAGTCTGTGACATCTGACAACACCTGGTTGTGAGGGAAAAATTAGTATGCCCTCAACCAACTGGCAAAAACCTCCTACTGACTGTATTTGTAGACAAGTCCATCACTTCTTTTCAAACTATGACTGCAGCAAAACGCTGCAGAATCAAATTCTGAGGGAGAAATATAGAAATTTCTTTGTATAATAACTTTAATATGAAGCCATCCCAAATTTGACTTTCATACTGTGAACAGTTTTCCAAGTTACAAGCTCTTGAGGTACATAGGATCAGGTGGGTCAACATTTTTCCAGCACTTACAGTATGAGCTCTCACAACTTAAGTGCAGGAGAAATTAACATGAAATTTTAAGTACAATAAATTTTCAGATCATTAATGCAAAGTTGGTTAAATTTGATGGTTAGTTAAATTTTGAAGTCTGATGGGATTTCAAGGTGGTGATCCAAAGGTAGCAAAAGCACACAGAGCTGTGCCCAGAGATGACCTTAACCACAGAAGGAGACAAATATCTTATTTTCAGGAGTCCTGGAACCCTTTAATCATGAGTCAGTTCCTCCAGTCTTGTATACTGAAATCTGAGGGCCCAAAAAAAAAAAACTGATTAAGAGGGACTTTAGGAGATGAATCTACCTGACGATGCTGTAGAAGTGTGTGATGTAGGCTTGGACCTCTTGGACAGCCTGCCTGAGCAGCCTGCGGTTTGATCCCACACCGACGTACGTCATCCTGTAGGCTGTCACCAATGTCTCCACCAGCCAGCCTAGAGGGTGGTGGGGGGTCTCACATGCCTGACACACAAGCACAGTCACACACATACAAACATGTATTAATACCAACAAAACCACAAATAACCAGAACCAGAAGACTTTCTGGATTCTGGTTATTTGTGACGCCTGACAGATGCACCACATGTATGATGTGCGATCACAATGAAAGCAGCCCATAATAATCAAATCATACCTAACTTAAATTTGGTAATATTGCCCTTCTCTTGGGCATGTCTGTATGGCTTCCAGTGAACTGGATTCATTTTTATATTGTCCCACAGAAAGTCCTACTCTGACTACCTGCGCTCAAGCATGAACCTCTGTTTCAAACTGATGTAAGTTTCATGTGGAAGATCACTGAGTGATGACAGCTGGGTCTGTGGCTGGCAGTTATTACAGTTTTGCATTTTCTGACTAATTTGACTTCATTTCTGTTTAATTTTCATTGTAAGAAATTTTTTTTAGTTATAATCTTTTTAATTATTATAATATGGCACTTATCAGAGGTAAACACAACGCTTTGTGAAGGCAGCTGATTTGCAAACTTCTCCGATCTAAATAAAAATTTTCACTCTGTGCACCTTAAATTCTTCCCTAAAAGTGAGACAGTCAGTGAAGAGTTTGACTGTAGTGTATTAAAGTGGCTGAAGAGCATTCAGTGGGAACTGCCTGCTCTGCCTCTAATGTAACTGTGCTCTGACACAAGCTCTATTTAAGTTTAAAATATATGTATATTTTTTTGGCCTCAACAACACAACTTTCACTCACAACCTGTCAACCTGTGAATTCATTCACTTTGCACCTGTGCCTCTGCCATGCACAGTGGATCTCCTCAGTGTGTTTGTCACAGGAATAGAACGGGAGTTCCACTAATTGATCTAAAAATTGCAATTACCAAAACTAGTGCTGGCTGCAGTAAATATTACCTTAATGAAGGATAAATGTTCACTTTTGTTGAAATGATTTCACATTAGTTCATTTAAATGTATGATCACCATGGAGGATGCAGCTTGTGCGACTGTAACAATATGATAAAGACAGAGGCCAGACACAGAGGGCACACTCGCACCTTGGTGAGATATCGCCGTATGTTGTTGTAGTTTGCTGTAGTGACAGGATCTCCATACTGAGGAATAAACTCCAAACACTCCAGGACTTTGGTCTGAGACCTGCTGAGGTTTGGGCTACAAACACAGCACAAACAGACACATCCATGTATTTAAGTGTATAGATAAGGCACAATTAATTATTCACACACAGTCCAGAACCTCAAGTATTTGGCAGAGCTTTCACTTTAACACATCCATGATTATTGTGGCAGTTACACTGACAGTCACACATGCCAAAGCACAGCCGAACCACCGCCGTGTTTGATGGATGAGCTGGTGCTTTGAGTCATCAGTTGCTTGTTTTATAGAAGCCTAAGGCAAAATGACTCTACTTCTCAGTTAATTTATGACTGCAGTAAACACCTTCCTGATGAGTTTATTGTCTCAAATTCCAGTTTTAAGCTTTATTATGATCATTTTCCGAATTATGGTGACCAGGGTATTCTTAAGGGCATGGTTACCTTGAAATCCAGTTCAATAAACCATGATAGTGATCACCAAAATGCTGAAATTGAGGCTTTAAATCAGGAATTCATAAATCAACGGGTGACCTCAAGGTGGCGACATCAAATCAATCTTTTATATGAGATCTATCGCCTAACCCAACACAAATTAAATCTGAGGCTTTAATGTTGCGTTTGTTATGTGTATGTGTCAACCTATGCCGTCGTGCAGTTGTTATTGTAACAGCGATGTTCTCCCAGGCTGTCGTCCTCTCTCCTCTCCCAGCAGCGTCACAGCCCAGCCGACTCCAACATTCATCAAACACACAAATCCACCTCTGATCTGCAGGCACCGCGTACTTATCCAGTTTGCTGCACATGACAAGACAAGACAAAGATTTACACAAACAAAAGAGGAGTACATTTAGATGCAGTACTACAAAATCAGCTTTTAGTAAAGTGTAGGAAAAAAAAACCTCACTTCAGGCCGTTTCTCTCCTTGTTCATCGGTTCGTCAGTGCCTGGCTTTGTGTATGTTCCAACCACCTTCAGCCCTGCGCTCCACTCACCACTGAACTGACCATCCAGACTGTCACCGTTAGGCATGGATAAAACACCCTGATGGAGAAGGGAAGAGGAGTGCTGAATGCAGCTTTTTTTTGGTTGGTAGTATCATTAATGACAACTGACACCATGTGGACACAGACTGTTAAACAAAGAACAGAAAAGCCTCCTACCTTCCCGCTAATGGTCCAGTCATCAGAAAACTCTCCATGAAAAACTGTGTCATCGTCTGAAACCAACAAACCTGGACCCTGTTAGAAAACACACAATGCATCAAACCAATGTGACTATGACGACTTTATCTCCAGCTTATATTTGTTTACACTTCATCATCACATCAGATTTAAAGGCAGACAGGATGTTTTACTAGTTCAGGGATCTCCAGCAAAGGCTGACTAGCTGAAGGTTTGCAGTCAAGTAGGAAAAAAAAAATCATGAGGTTTTCCAAACTACACAGATGCCCCAGTTCTAAAACATGTTCTACAAAACGCAGTCTAGTCACAAATGTGGATAAGAAAAGAACTTTATTGATCTTGAGGGAAATGTGCCTTTTACAGTGCAATAAAAATATAATCAGATTTTTTTTAAACAATTTATTCAATTCAGGGTCGAACATGCACACTGAAGGGCTTCAGCCAGCTGGTTGAGTCGAACCCAAAACTCTCTTGCTGTGAGGCAATAGTGCTAACCACTGTTATCATGTCACAGGTTTATAGTGCTGACCTGGCAGGGGGCAGAAAAGCGATAGTTGTTGCAGGGTGAACTTTACCTGTGGATCGCCACAGCACAGACAAAATTTACATATGTGTAAACATGTAAAAAGTGGTGTTTGTGTTAAAAAAAAACTAACAGAAAGCTTTTTTAGCTAATATGTGAGCATTTTTTACTTTCTAAAAAGCAGCCAGCCTGAACCTGTACTTTACATGGAAAGAACATCAGTCTGTTAACGGTGCATCTTTCCCATCATACCGCACCCAGTTATGATTCAGGAGATAAGGCTGATGTCCAGCTGTGTTTGCTGGAATGTTGGGAGTCTACTAATGGGAGCAGTAGAGGGGCTAGCATATTTTAAATTCTGCTTTTTGAAGAAGGAAAAGCGTGAGCTCTGAGTTCTCTGCACCCCTCTCAACCAGCCCAGGACCTCTCTGGTATGTATTTCAGTGACATCAAAGAAAATCTTTTTTGATAAGGAGGATAAGTTATTTAATTATTACCTGCTACATGGCGGATGCATTGTGAAAAATGCATTTGGTACTTTATCAACATACTAGAGGCCTAAACACAATTCCAGTCTTATTATACTGCATGTCTCCTTTGTAATCAGTTATTTGAGTTGTAGGGTTTTGTATATAGTTGTTATGAACTTAAAACTTTTTTCTAAAGTGTTTATAACTAAACACGTACCACTAATAAAAACAAAAATGCATTTTTTAAAAATTCGAACTACTTTTCCTGTTTCAAAGCAACTTAATTCAGAAAAATCTGTACTAGTGTGGCTGCACAAACCTGCAGCCACTTATTTTAATTATGAGTACACAGGGCTTGTTTTTTCTCTCTCACAGATTAAAATGAACTCAAGCTCACGCATCAACACATAAATCTGTGAGCATACCTGTAAGCGGTTACATATTTCAGTGTACTTACAGTCATTTTGTTCTCTCTGAATGTTCCTTCGAAGTACACCCCGTGCTGCGTGATGACCACCGAATTGCCATGCCGCTGGTCATCCAGCCACATGCCCATATACTTCTCACCTCTGGGGGGGAGGAATGAAATCTGGGACTGATGGCAGCAACATGTCTTTATTTCATACTCACCAAAACAAGAGCCGATATGACTTAGTCTGAACTGAGCATTAGAGGAAACCTTGCTGCTAAACCTTTGCTAAATTGCTAAAGGGGTGTGTTCCACATCTACCACTTCTGGGTCTCCATATTTCTAATTCGGTTTAAATTAGCAGTTTTCTTAGGCTGGGGCAAAGCAATTATGATTCAGACCTTGTGATGTCATCGTAGACGCCGTATCCCGTCTTCCTATCGTGGACCCACTGCCCGATGAAAACGCTGGAGGAAGTCTTGACCAGTTTCCCGGAGCTCAGCATGCCGTAACCATGCCGTTGCCCATCACAGAAACAGCCCTCGTACACCTCGCCACTGGCATACCTGAGAACGACACATACATAGTGGCCCTCTGTGTTAATGTGCAGAACCCACAGCTGTGGCCGCTTAAACAAAAATGCTGTGAAGACATAAAGTTTTACTTCAGTTTCAATTTTGCTGACCCAAGACATTTCTTAACAAGAGCTGATATCTTTAAAACTTATAAAGACCAAGTACTGCTTTTATATTTGTATATGGGCATCCTGTACTGCTGCTTCACACAGAAGTGATCTTTTTGTGGGTACATTCAGGACATGCGCAATCTGTCATTTTACATTAGAAAGTTGGTCGCGTGTACTGACTTGTACTTGCCAAAACCATGGATCTTGCCCTCTCTCCACTGTCCGTGGTAGCTGTCTGCTTTATTCAGCAGTTTGTTAGGAATTACACAGTCTCCAAAGCTTGAAAGAAAAGAAACAGTTAGCAAAAATCTGCATCTGTGAAGTGGATATATAAAACACGACAGGAGTGAAATGGAGGGAAATTACACCGCCATTTCTGTTCCTTCAAGTTATCACATGATCAAAGGCAGGAAATGAAGAGGTTTCTTACTGGAAATGAACAACATTTCCTGTAAATACCTATTTATAACACCAGGTTACTGTACTGACCCGTCCTCCAGTCCATTCTTAAAGTTCCCTTTGTACAGCCGCCCGTCGGGCCACTTCATGGTTCCTCTGTGAAGAAAAATGCAGCTTCTGTTTAAACATCATCAATTAAATTCCTCACACAAACAAGGAATTCATACAAGAAAGCTGGAAATGGTCTTTTCTTCACTCGTGCTGACTTCACTTATTGGCTTCCTGTGCTTTGATTCCTCATTCATGTACGCTGTTCCTCTTTGACCTACAAACATATAATGACTTAAGACCTGTGCATTGCACAGGTCTATTTTTTTTAGATTCATCATTTCTAAGGGTTGCGAAACACATCCAGTTGAATTGTTTTTGTGTTAATTACGGCGCTAACTGGCTGTGACTTCTTTGTGTTAAAGAAGCCCATTTGGACTGAGCATATTTCTTTATGCATGACAGCAATAAAATCATATCAAATACTGTTCTTATTGTTATTGCATTATATGAGGAACATTTTCAGTGTTATCCTAAATTTTGCATTCAGGGACATTGCAATATCCCAAAGTTTACAGAGAATGCCAAAATGTAATGTCAACAATTGTTAATGCTTCTAATGGCACAGACATTTCTGAGAAAACACTCAAGCAGTAGGACACACATCGAAAAACATACAAACATTTTTTCGAACCTGCCATGAACCCGTCCTGCCAACCAGCTCCCAGTGTACTGAGCGTCTTTGAACCGTTCGTCTGCCGTGAAGATGTAGGAGGCTGTGCGAGTCATTGCTGGTGATGACCCCTGACCGCAACCGCCCAGTACCCGATCCACTGCCTGGTTAAGCGATCGTAACCATTTGTTCTGCAGAGAGAGAGAAGTGCAAAACTGAAGCAGGCTCTTTAAGAAAGAAGGGTTGTGGAGGGAGAGGACAGATTCAGATTCATCGAGCAGTCTTTTTTTTTTTTTAAAGTACGGGTTTAAACCAGAAATGTACCTTTTCTTCCGGTTTTGAGGCCACCAGGGTGAAACTCTCCTCTGGACAAGTTATTTTGAGGGCATGGCTGAAAATATGTAGCACAAGAACAAGAATGAACTTAATCTGTATATAGTCGTTTTAACAAAAACATTTTGAAAGCTTTGATAAGACACAAAGAAAGCAAACAGGTGGATCGTTTAACTATTGTGTTACAGTGACATCAACATCCACTCCCTAAACGCTTTGCAAACTGGAGGTTCAACTTAAAAATATTTCCAGAATTAGATCATTTTTGTCTCCTGCTGATTTTCATAAGGTCATGCAATGCTGTGTAAGCCGACATCAGTCAGAGTTCACTCCACCAACTCCAGCAGCTCAGATTTTAAAATCTGACTCATCACATTTAAAACACAAAGTACATGAAGCTTTTATTACCTTCTTATGTGTCTGGGTGTTTCATTAAATTGGTGAATGCGACTCAACTGATTAGTCTAAGATCTCGACGAGCAACCAACGATGACGAAGAGCTGCCCACTGGGAATAGATTGGCAACTTCTGCATTGTCTTTTATTACGAGAACAAGGCTCAGTAATTAGCATCACCACTGCATGCCGACTCAAAAATGAATAAAACCTCAAAGTAATAATAAGTGAAAGAAGTTTGGCTTCTAAATAATTTTGATTCTTCCGGTATTCTGTAACAATACTGCTGAGGAAAATGCACTTTTCTTCGCATAATTCATAATCAGCATGTTTCATGAGAGATTTACAATTACTGACAGCTTAATTATTTGCTGCTTGCTGCCCATCCAATAAATAAAAAAATAAATTAAAGGATGAAAAAAGATCCCAGCATGAATGACACTATGTCTATGTTGTTGAGGCTATAGTGTTACACAAATGTTTTTATCTGTGCGAGTAACATTCCTTTACTTTGCAATAGTCAGCATGCAGTTTGATTTCTACAACAACAAACTCACAGTCCGCTGCCGTCTTCAGTGACCGGTTTCACCCACAAACAGGTCAGAGGGTAGATGTGATGTGTGGAGAACTGCAGACAAAGACAGAGACCAACATTTTTCTGTAATTCTCACACATTAGACAACAACACGCTGTCTAGAATTACAAAACCTCAGAAATCACCAAATCCTCCCGAGTGTATGAAAAGGACAGATGGCCAAAAAGATCTGCATTTGTTAATTTGAGTGATTTCCTCACTGTGTGCTGGAAAATTGGGGAAGTTCAACATCTTTTGATTTCAGTTATACTACATGTGCATATGTTCATAAAAGACATATCTCTGCGGAAAATTTGCCAATTTCCTCCACAAACTTTTGACATTTCGTGATATTTTAGTAGTTTTCAATATAAAACATTTAAACGTCCAAAAACCTGATTTGGACGTTTGAAGGGGAACTTCAAGGTCATCTCCCTGTGCACCTCGTCACTGCTCCCAGCTATTTTTAGCTCGATCTGTGAAAATCCTGTTCTTGTGTGTTTGTGATGGGCCCCCCTGGTGTGAGTTAAAAACAGAACCATGCTGGAGGTGCAGAAGTGGGTGTTGGACCTGTCAGGGTTTCTCAAAGCATAGGCGGGTACCCATTTTAGTAACCTCAGAATGACTTTTTTTGCAGATGTGGTTCTGTTGGCTTTATTGGAGGGTGACCTTCAGCATGCACTGGAGTGGTTTGCAGCCAAGTGTGAAACAGCCGGGATAAGAGTCAAAGTCTTAAAGTCTGAGTGCCAGAAAATAGTGGTGTGCTCCCCCTAGCACAGCCTCTTATTTGCCAGAGATGTGAAGATGGAGGTGGACCAGAGGATTGGTGCAATGTCAGCGTAACGTGGGCATTATTGGCCTGGGAATGAGTCATGAACCCCCAGGGAGAACTGCTGGGGAAAAGGGTGTATAGAATACTCTGCTTTGCCTGACATCATGGAAGTGGAAATGGAAGGATGGATAGATAAGATAGGCCGATGACCTTAAAGGGGAACTTAGCCTGACATAATCTTTGATTTTCATGGTCAAGAGTTTTAGCTCGCAACACATGAACCCAAAACTCTAGTAACAGCACCGCACCACATCAAACAGGAAGGAAAACAAAAACGAAACAGAGTCTCAGGAACAAACTGCTCTAAAACTAAAAAAAAAGTGGAGAGGGAAAGAGCAAGCCGACAGCAAATGTAAGAATAAAGAAGCCGTCATCTGGAAGAAATCAGTGACAGCCTCCTTGTTTAAAGCTAGAACACAGCAGTGAGAGATGCACCCCCCCCCATCACCCTCACAGGCTCTGAACTACTGCAGCAATGACCTCATCTACTTTCACCACTAACTAATGTTGGAAAGTCTTCTAAACCTAAATCCACACACAGCAGCCTGTTGAGCAGCAGCTGGACAGAATCAGCCATCAGGACCACATGCACTGACTAAATGTTAACACAGGACATCTGTAATGCCGCAATATCACAAAGGCCATTGTTTATTGTTTGTTTTAGTCTCATTCATGTTAACTGAGTGGACAATATATTAGAAACACAGAGTATTAGGGAATATAATGACCTAGAAAGCACCTTTGTTGTTTTTTTCCCTCATATGTCCAAGAGAACAATACAAGCCGTCATTTTACAAGTGGACAATAAACTTGTTCTTATTTTCATAGTTCAGTCGCTAGTTCTTTCCATTTGTTCCCTAGCAAAGGGCTGACCAGTTGCTGTAGGGGTGATCCAACCATAGAGTCCCTCAGGTAGACCAACTCCAACTCCACCATCTTGTTCTGCTGTGGAGATTTGGTGCCAGCTGGAGGGCTACTCCACCCACAGGAGAATAGGTTTGTGTGCTCCCATGCCGAGCTCACCAAGGCTGGTGATGGACTAGTGTTGTCAACTGTTATCCAAGAAGACAGATTTGGAGGACTGTCTATGAGACGAGAGATGGTAAAGTGGATAATTTTGCTGCATATATGATATCTGCAGAGCTCTTATTTCTGTGGGTAAAAACTGTCTTAGTTCTTTGAACTTAATGACTGAAGAACTGGGCTCTGAACATATATAAAGCTCCAGACATTTAGGCACCGGTAACATACATGAAGTCCTGTATTAACATTTATATAGTTGCCTTCAAATCCTAGTTGATCCTGCCAGAGTGGAAGCACTGAACAGCCCACCTACAGTATGCTACTGCAGCTCAAGCTTAGTTAAGTCAGTGGTTGGAAGTGAAAATGGGTAAACTGATGCAAGGGATACTTACGAAGCTCTGAGAGGGAATTGTACCCTGAATAAAAAACACAATGTACATATGTAAGCTTTAGCTGTAAATCACACTAGATGACCACAAACACTGTCAGGTCAGAGATCCTGTGAGTTTTCTCTGATGTAGAAATAGTGAGTATTGAAGTTAACCAAAAGATTAAAACAAAGTAAATTTTAAGAGCCTTAAAAAAAATGTTCCTTTGTGCTCCGCTTCCCCCTTCAGCAAGCAAAATATACTCTGTGTCCAACATGAATTTATACTTTATATCAGCCACATTAAAGTACTTTAATGAGGTGTTTTCTACAGACTTATTGTCTTTATGTGTCTGTGTACCTGTGTGTGCACCAGAGCGTCACTGAAAAGTATGAACCAGTGATTTGAGAACCGCCCAGCGTTCTGCAGAGTCAGAGATCTGTTGCTGCTTTCACAGACCACACGACGCCTGGGAAGACGCAGACACTCCTGAGGAACAAAATCACACACATAAATTTCCTTAATAAAACCTGGAGTCCTTTGGTAGCTCATAAGCTGGAACACATGTCTCATAACTTAATGTGTTTTCACACAGGATGTGGCAGAGGCTGTGCTCTGAAACCCATTATTTTCAATGGACTGCGCTACACAATGATGGCTTGTTGCTTTGCTTGAGCAGCGTGCAGCTCAGGTGCTTTTGCAGACACTTTGATCAAAGGGCAACAAATTTAAAGAAAAATTTAAAGATATACATTTGTGTAGGAATTTAATGACTTGTACAGTAAAAGTTTAAGTTTATAGGAAGAAACCCTTGGAAATGTGTTTATATCCAAGCAGACACATCAGGTGCATGTTCTGACCCACACAGATCCATCAAAGCTCTTAAGGAAATGAGGTACGGAAAAGACATGGGCGTCCCACTGAAAGTTCTGAGAACTGCGTACTTTGCCCTGTTCTTGGACAGTACCCATCAGTGAGAAAACTAGCCTATACAGACAATCAGCCCTCTCAAATATTTTAATTCATTCATACAGTTGTGATTACAGGGCAGGGCTGTTCAGGGCAAAGAAACTCTCTGAGAATCAGTTCAGTTTGAAAAGGAGCACAGAGAGAGCCCTACCAGGAATGCTACTGGCTCTAGGGAGTGAAAAAAAAATTAGAACAGTTATTGTCATGGGGTAAACCCTCAAAGGAGAGCATAGTGACTAATGCATATAGACCAGAAGAAAGATTACAGGATACAGGCACATAAAAGAGAGTTGTGCTCACAGTAGTTTTGCCGGAGTGGGTCTTCCAGAACAGGAAGGTGGTTTCAGCCTCGTTCTTCCTTCTTAACAGTGATGAAGACAAGGCCTCATAATTTTTATGAGCCTGATCGAGGGACTGATACTCTACAGTTAACTGGGGAGAAAAGGAAAGACAGGATGACAGATTATTTTGTATAATTGAACATATAAAAGAGCTTCAGCAGTACGTTAGAGCCAGTACAGTTACAGTAATAACCATTGTTCCTAAAGTTACTCAGTCATGGGAACAGAAACAGAAAGTGGGGAGAAAAGGATCAAGTGAAAGAGAAAAAAATAAGGAAGGTCAAAACAGCGCTTGAGAGAAAAAGAGAGAAGAGGTATAAAGAGAGTCGAGTTTTATGTCCTCACCACATCATAGCAGGCTGCCAGTTTGAGCAGGGCTCGGCTGTACTGGTGGAGCTGCTGCAGAGGCCAGTACAACATTGAAACCAGATCAACATCACCACTGACTGACTGGTCTGATACGGAAAGCTGAGCAAGCAAAGCCTGCAGAAAGCCTAAACTCTCACTGGACAGGAACACAGACAGAGACGGACGCACTCTTAGAATAATGCGTCTAAGTGACTGGGATGAGCTTTATGCTTTTACTACACAAAAAGAAAACATAAAAGAACAGTAATATTTATCACTACAACAATCATTAAAATTAAATCTTTGACTGTTAATTGTGCTACAAATTAACTGAGGCCACAAAAAGACTATAGTACGTTTTGCAGTGGTGCATGCTGAGATCCAATTAATGCAAATAAGAAGTCGTTTTTTTATGCCAAGTGGCAAAAGCAGCACTCCTACAGCGAGCAGCAAGTAAAAAAAAGTGCTTACAGTGAGAGTTTATGAAGTGGCTGAAACCCGCCCATTACTTGGAAATCACCAACCGAATAACAATACCTAGAATTAGACAGAGATTTTAATTTAGATTTTACTCATCAGTCATGTACAAAATACAACTTCACGATGTCAAATGAATGTGTAAGAAATTTTTTTACCCTCTCTCAAATTAGAGGTGTTCTTACTATTGATGATATTTTTTAATTAGTTTTTATATATTATTTTATATATTATTCCTTTCACTATTTGAAAACAGAGGAAATCAGAGCGCCAGGCTTCTGTGTAGCGAGAGAGAGAAAAAAAAAGAACTTACTTTTTGAATATGCTCATGAAATACTCTGTATGCGTCAGCAGGGGAAGGATTGTGACATCCCAGCCCTGCATGTTATGCAGGAAGTAGGTGAGTGCTGTGGCATGTCGACCAATCAGGGTGCTCAGCTGAACAAAACTCTCACAGAGAGAGAAGAAGAGATGAGTGCACTGCTCACCCAAGGCTGGACACACACTCTCTGTAGATGAGAAAACACACATTTATCATTTCTTGAATTATTGTTGTTGTTTTATTAAAGGCGGATGGAGGCAGTAAATGCCCTCTGATCTCACCTCTGTAACGCAGTGGGGTGAGGAGGATCTTACTGACACTGCTACACCAACAGTAAAAGTGTCTCTCTCTGGAGGCTAGCTCATGGATAGCTGAGATAAAACCCATGACATTGTGGTCTGCCAGCACTGCACAGCTCTGACCTCCACTGCACACCCTGCTAACATAACCCATCTACATACAAAGACACAGAAAAATAGCAGGGTAACATTTAGGTTACAATTACAGATAGTTGGAGGTAGGGTGGTGTGACTAAGCACTTCCATCTCATAAATACACTCTCGTGGTTTAATGGAGGGGAAAAAAATGCTCCACCTACAAACCTCAATGCAGAAGGGAAGCAGAGTGGGTATGACTGTACAACTCTCCACCCTTTTGGGTGACCTCTGGCTTGAGCCATGACTCTGGTGCAGCCTCTCAGTTTGCACTGACATTGGCTCCTGCTGTTGGCCGCAGTACAACAGCACCGGCTGCACACAGTCTCCATCAGCCAGGAGCAGGGAGTGGCTCTGGCCGGCTGACAAGTCCCAGACACGAAGACCATCAGACAGCTATGGTGGTCCACACAGAACAAAACAGTGTAATATTAGGACATGGATGTTGTTGACAAGTATTTATAGTGTGTCCTATATGACTATAGTCCTATAGTCCTATATGACTAAAAATAAGCATTTATGTAAATGACTAACTCCTTCGCTAAAAGGGTAAAATGCGTGAATTTAATCAAAAATGATGACACATTTCTGTACCTTTGTTTGCTGAGGGACAGTGACGGGGCTGTTGAGGTGACCGAGCTGCCCAAACATGTTGCTGCCCCATGAGTACACCTACAGCACATAAAGACAGTGAGTGAGTGTAAATGAGGGGTGAGTGTGCACGCTTATATCTGTATAGACCAATACAGCTTGTGACCTAGGAAAATAACTTGATTAAAGCATCCTATGACATTTGATTTAATCTTATATTTAGGATTTACTTATTACTGTTTAATTAGAATGCCTAGAATTAGAAAGTATAACTAATCTTCCTGGGATTCTGATTAAAAGATACAGAAAAGTCAAACTTGTCTCAGCATGTAACTAAAGTATTGTAGTTGTAATGGTAAAATATGGTTGCAAGAGCCTGGGAATATTTAAAATAGAGTATTCACATATAGCATCAGTTTATCTATAATGCTAAATGTGTGTGGGTTTTGTTACCTGGCACTGAGCAGTGAGAGCCAGCGAATGGTGCGAGCCTGCAGCAACTTTGATCACTTCTTCGCCTGTTAAAGACTTGATGCACAGAGGCTGGAGTCTGGACACACAAACACACAGTTCAGTCTAATCTTGTGGTTATAATTTCATTCTTAGATACATTTTCACCTAATTTAATAAATCACTGCATCCAAAAATATCAATGTTAATACTTAATATTGACGTAACTGTCATTTAAGATAACTCAGTTACATTGAGTTTTATTTACATGAGTCCAGTTCACAACAACAGTCACGTCACGGAACTCGATATTGCAACGTATAAACAATAGCAGATTTTCATTATACAATTATAATTGCCGAAGGAACTCATGATATGATACCTACAGAAAATCTGTAAAATAACTAAATTGTGCATAAACGTTTTAAATACTTAAGAGTAGAAAAGCACTATATAAGAACTAGTCCATTTATATGGAGATGGTGAAAGACTTTAAGCATTTCTTTAATTCAAGTTACCATCATACACTTATTTTACTTATCATACTTAGATGTAATATAAACACAACATACACATTTTAATTTTAATATCACCATTGTCCTCAATACCAGTATACTGCAAAACTTCCAGCTCCTAAGTTACAATAATCTCTTATAAACAAGTAGTTAGTGATGATTGTAAGAAAATTATCTTTTTTTTTCTTTTTTTTTTTATTTTGGGTCCCCACCTGGCAAGCTGATCTCCATGACCAAGTTGCCCCTCAGAGCCACGACCCCAGCTCCAAACCTCTGTCTCCAGAGTTGGCAGGACATCTTCTGCCTCCTCCGGAGCTGCGGCTGGGGCCCCACCAGCTGAGGACGGTCTGCAAGCACAAGGGTGACGCTTCCGAGGAGACCCTGAATGAAAAACACACGCGCAGAGTAGAGTAAAACTTTAATGTCCCTGTGGGGCAACTTGCTTTGCAGACAGTATGTGTATGTGCAAAACATAGATCCAAATGCACTACACTGCCACCACAAACCATCAGGCAAAGGATTGAAAATAAAAATAAAAAAAAAAATCACCACCTGAATCTAACATATAAAGGACGCTTAGGGCCCAGAGTGTTGGCCAGCAAACAGAACACGATTGAATAAAGAAAGACTGACAGTGTTCAAACATTTGAATTCTCACATAGTCTTATTTGAGCATTTGCCAAGACTGCAAATAGACTGTCATTAAAATAACAACTCTAGTACAGAAGCATAATGCATTGCCTTTAATCAAAAAAGTCTGCTTTTTTTTTTAAATCAACAAGATATCTTGAAATCCTAAAAGAGCCTCTATTGTCTTAAGCGGTCTCTGATGTTTCCCAGAATCAGTTGAATCAATCTGGCGTCAGGAAATATGCCAATGCATCTAAATGCATTTAGGCTGGTCAAGTGGTGACTCAGGAGAAAGAGATGCAAGTATCTCCCAATGTTTCAAACATAAACCATACAAAAATGAGGAGTCATTATTGTTCATGAAATCAAACTGTCACAGCTCTTCTGAGATTTTAAAGTATGTCATTAATTCAGAAAAAGAGGACACTGTTTTTCTTCTGTATGCTTCCATACTTCACAGATAAGACAAACACTAAACAAACTGCATCAGAGTGCCGTGCTACCATCTGCCTGCATTAACCATACTACATGATCAAACACAAACAAACCACACCCAACAGGTTTGGTATGAACACACCCTAAAAAATGTAGAGTTCCACTAGGTTTAACATGCACCACCTTGCACCTACAAAATACTTAAGCTAACAGTGAGCTGAGCAAAGCTGTTGAGCTGAGATAATCAGGCACAGAGCAGAAAGTCACATCATCATTGAAAAAAATCTGCATTTCCATATATCAGTCAATTTTTCTTTTCTTTTTTTAATACTTTTGAGCAAAAACCTGAAATGTCAACGTGGTTTTCATTTCTGTGTTGGCTGACGAGACACTTTCAGTTTTACACTCCAGAAACTCCCAGAAATGCAGAAAATGGGAAGTTAGTCTGCTGTATGCCTCTCTGCCTGCCCTTCGATGGCACTCTCCATGTATTTCATTACAGCCTCATTAAATAAAGTTACTTTAAGCCCTTAACAGAGTTAAATACTAGTACCAATCAGAGGGAATGCAACCCAGGTTATTTTGCTCTAGCTACAGTTTACAGATGTCTCCTAAAGGGGCTTGATGCCGGGAATCAGTAAAGTCAGTTTTTCAAGTACAGTTATTGGGATAGACTCATAGAAGATAATTGCATGGCAAAGCTGCTCAATTATGGGAAAAATCCTAATCACAATGATTCTTATGACTAAGATTATTACTAACAGACTTCAAGAAAATTGTATATTTAAAAACTTATATAAAAATTAAGAAACCTGTCTTTTTAATTTAGTTGATTTCCATGAACTGTAGGTGTAATTCCACTGAAAAAACAAATTAAAAAAGAGAACTAAAATAAACCCGCTACATTCCACCAGGTAGTGCAATTGGAGAAGCAAAAGTCTGCGGTATGACAATCATTTTATCTTGACTGTGTCGTTTTAATAAAGGCTGGAAGGGAAAATTCTAATTAAAACTAAAATTTGATTAAAAGCCACTTCAAAACATCACTATGCAGAACAGGCAGCTTTCTCAAGATCCTCTGATCCGAACAAAATGAGTGACTGCAGGCATTTATTACAGGATGCCAAATACAAATGAGATAAATCCAGTGTGTGCTTCTGATGAGATTTCATTTCTCATCATGGTAAAATTCTCACAATGTTCTTCCACATATTGAGGGTTAACACTTGGTTTTAGGGAAGTTAGAATTAGGTTAGGTCTAGTGTAAGAGTTTGGCACTTACTAGTGATGGTTAAATTTAAACATAAGATGGTTAGTAACACATTAATGTTAGATTCAACTCATTGTCATGTGCATACAATGAAATGATTGCTCCAGATCACTCATCCAGAGACGAGCATCTGCGGTCATGCAGCCAGAGACCGGTGCTACTGTTAGGCAATGTGGTTAAGTGTCTTGCCTAAGGACACAACACAGCGCAGGGACAGGGGCTCAACCCTGCAATCCTCCGGCTGCAAGGCCACTGTGCCACTGCCACTGACATTATTGTCAGTAAATGTCCTCACAAAGATAAAAAAAACATACCTGGTTGTGTATATACAACCAAAGCAGAGCATTTTCACAGTCCGGTGAAAAACTAAGTACATCCTTACCACTTCCATAGAAATTAAGAGGGTGCTGCTAATCAAATGCATTAGAAAAACTGATCATGAGCAAGTGTGACCATCTCTATAAAAATAGAAGCTTTGGGAGTTTGTGGCCTAGAGCATTCAGGTGGGTGTTAAGACAATGCAACAGTCTTCCCAAGAGTGGATGTTGCAGTAAATTTACCCCATAGACCATGTAATGTTCAGAGAAATGGCAAAAAAAACCCAAAAGCTACATGTCAGATTCTACAGGCCTCAGTTAGCATGTTAAAGGTTATGACAGTACAATTAGAAAAAGACTGAACAAGTACGGCTTGTTTGGAAGGGTTGCAAGAAAAAAGCCTGTTCTCTCTAAAAAGACTGGTTTAGGTTTACAAAGCTGCAGCTGAACAAACCACTTCTGGAACAATGTCCTTCGGGCAAACAAGACCAAAAATAGAGCTGTCTGCCCATAATGCACACCTTCTCAATCCACATTTGGTAAAATCCAAATCCACAGCATATCAGCCAAAACCCCTCCTATCAAATGTCAAGCACGGTGATAATTTGGGTTTGTTTTGCAATCTCGGGACCTGGGCACCTTGCAGTCATTAAGTCATCCATGAAGTCCTCTGAATACCAAAGGATTATATAGTCAAATGAGAGGCCATCTGTCTGACAGCTAAGGTTTGGCTCAAATTGGATCATACAACAGGACAAGGATCCAAAGCATGCCACCAGATTTATAACAGAATTGCCGAAAAAGTAATGATCAAGTCAAAGTCCAGACTTCAACCCGACTGAAATTTTTGAGAGAGCTGTGCACAAACAAATGCCTGCAGTGAACTGAAGCAATGCTGTCAAGAAGAATGGGCTAAAATTCCTTCACAATGATGTAACAGACTGATAAAGTCATACTAAAAATTACTACTTCAAGTTATTGTTGCAAAAGGTGGTTCTACAAGCTACTGAATCATGAAGTGTCCTTAATTTTTAAGATGACTGCTTATAGTTCTGTGAAAACTTTCTGTGACCCTCCCCCTACACATAGGGTGGAGCAGGCAGGGGTCACTGTAGGTGAAACACTAAGTAAAAATATGAGAACGGCTCACCCAAACAACTTCAACCTTGGCAAAGCACTTATGCATGTCCCCAGTAATGCACCCACCGAGACTGAAGCAGACTAGATAAACAGTTGTCAAGATGAGCAAAGAACAGTCCGAAGGACATACAGAGAATTCTCAAATTATTAGTAAGACCAAAAGACTTTTTTTCAGATTATTCGGATGTGCCATATTTTCCACCAGGTTAATAATTACTCCAGGTTACTCTGGTTATTGTTGTTATCTGAATATATTCAGATAACAATAATAACCTTGATTTTCTTATCAGCTGATGTGAAACCATAAGATCAAGTTTTAAAAGATATGTTGCTGTTTAAAGCATCAAAGTGAAATGCAAACACAGGCAGAAACTGCTCCGTGTTTTCTGATGCGTTTTCTTCCTTTTTAACTAACACGGGTACCAGATAATGTGTGAATGTGTTCAGCCTGCACTGCTGCATCTCGTTGAATGCTAATGTAAAAAGTTAAAAGTCATCATTTTAAATACGAACATAGATGCAAAAACTAACAGCTGTGGTTTCAAAAAATTAAATGCTCTATTTGCTTTTTGGTGAACAGTTTCTTACAGTCTTGATGAAAAGGTGCGCAAACAGTCTCCTGGCTCCATAGTTAAGAGTTCGAGGTATCAATCTTCACATCTCACTCTTGGAAGGAAAGTAAATAAACGTTTCCCTAATGTACAGTTAAGCCGTTCACACCCTAAGTTTCCTACCATGGGTGGGTGTTCCAGGAAGCGAGCGTCTCCTGCTCGCTGCCGCGTTCCCCTTCTGGTGTATATTTGTGAGACTGGAGCTCTTCAGCCCCTGCAGGGCTGATTTTTCCCTTTCCAGACAAACTCGAACTTCATCAAGACACACTGGAGAAGAGGAGTGTGACCCAGACATTCCACTGTTACTGTGAAACAGAAGGTCAAAGGTTAAGCTGCTAATACACTGAAGATGAGAAATAATTTGGTAGGGCGTGCATCTGCATTAGTCAACAATTATTCATTTTTAGCAGGTCTGGGACACAGTTTTAAAACACCAATTCCCAACCCAACAAAGTACTTCACTCTCAGATGAAGTTAATCTTACTTGTGTCTCTTTGTATTTGAGTCATCTTTGTAACTGGAAATCAACGGGTCAGTGGAAGGAGTTGAGGAAACGCAGCTGTCGTCTGGATACAACAAAAGAGGGAGGGGAAAATTTTATAGAAAAAAGGAGAAAACAGTTGAATCAAACAAAGGAATAAATGAAAAACAAATCAAAACAGAAAAGCAATGAACTATATTAAAAGCTACATTAAGTGAGAAATTTCAAAACCCTAAAGAGACAAATATTACCAACCTGAAGTGTGGCTGCTCAGTGAGTCAGTGTCTCGTTTATCTAACGACTGATCGGAGAGTTTCTCAAGGAGGTTATGCAGCTCCAGCTCGTCAGACAGATTCTTGCTGGTTCTCCAGCCTGACAGAAGGTGGACCTTTGGGCTGCCGTCAGTCTGCGTTACATCATCAGTGTGACCCTCAGATTCAAGATTTGTGCTAAAGTTTTCCAATGCAATGGAGAAAGGTGCAAGGACAGACATTTATGAAAATAGAGAATTACTCTTAAAATTAAGGGTTAAAAGAGAAACACAAGTTATGTTATAACGTACTGTTTAGTGTTAGTTTTGCTGTCTTCAGAGCCAGGACTGCTGCTCAGTGACATTCCCCCAGCACGGAGCCTTTGTCTGGGTCCTCGAACTTGTGGAGACGTCTGTGAACACAAACCAAAGCGGGGCATCACACACTGATGAAACAGCTAATATCTGTAATACCAGATAATGGAAATGACTGGTTTAAAGTAAATTTTTAACATTTATAGACCTGTGAGATGCTGAAACTTGATATTGTTCAGGAATAGGAGGCTTTATATACACATGCCGATGTGACAAAACCTTATTATTACCCCACCTAATATGCTGTTAGTCATTTATATGCCACCAGTTGTGCTCCACCCTGCCCAGATATGGACTCCACAAGCCCTCTAAAGGAAGTGTAATACTGGTACCAAAATATAATTCACACATCTATAGTGTCATATTACTCCAATTGTGTGCAAAATGCACACAAATAATAATGTAATACACACAAATATTTATCACCACTTGTAAAGCATTAATCCTCACCATGTGTAACACTAAGCACCTGAGCACACAAATCAGCCTCCGTGTGTGAAAGCTTCTCTAAGGCAGACACACCCTTTCAGGTAACTCTGCTCTACAACTTTTTGCTTGAGCACATTTATCTGATTTGGACAGTTCTATGGTGGACACAAAGGGAGAAAATGGTCTTTTTATGATTGGCAGTTTTCCTTCTTGATCTCCACAGAAAGCTTTGATTTTTGTTTGTTTATTTTGAATATACATTTGTTTACATTTTGTGGAATGAATTTACTTATGTAATGTATTTCAGATTTTTACATGTGCTAGTGTTTAGAGTTTTATTCCATGCCTCCCACTTGACTCTGTCAAAATCAGCTGCGGAATCACAGCTAGACTATGAGGACATTAAAATGTTATTGATGTTGTATTAAGGATATTAAAATGCAGGTACAAACAAGACCTTTCATCTACTAAAACCTGTTTTGATCAGCCACCTTTGCCACATGTTGATGACCTTTAAAGCTTATCCAAAAATAACTTTGAGGATTTTCCCCCTCCTGTGAATTATCAGAAATCAAACATCCAGGTAACCAATGCTTATTACAGCTACTCTGCATTACAGACATTTAATTGGTGCAGGGTTTTTTTAGACTGAAACTATTATATGTCCCATGATAGTGATGCTCCAAGTCAATTATAGAAAAAAGCTGAACCAAAACGAGATTTTGGCTTTAGATTGTGACAACTGTAGAAGGTATAAAATTGATTTTGTAGCATTTTTTTTAAAAAACAGAGCTTGTATTTGTTTTCCAGTCCTAAAATCTCCTTAAGAAGTTAAGAAGTACTTAAGAAGTTACAAGGGCTCAAATGCTGGAAGACATAACCTGCATTAAAAAGTGTTTGTCAATGGTTATAGTTTCAAAATTATCCACAAAATAATCAGCTGAACTCATATTATGTAAGAGTATTCATAACAGTTTGGTTTACTGGTGTACAAAGTGGCAGTCATTACATTATTTTTATACTAAGTGTACCATTTTTTTTTTTACCTCTCCTTTCATGAATTCAGTTAACTCCACCCCGAGTGGGCAGTAATGAGCGTCCTCAGCTGCCGGCAGCTCCTCCCTCTCTGTCACAGAGCAGTGGGGTGACTGGCCTCGCTCCTTCTTCTTAGGGGCATTCTGGGTATTATAGTCCTGAGGAGGTAAACTTCGAACAAGGGCCAGGCTGTGGTATGCACCGCAGGCCACCTGCAAGAAGTAAATGCCAGTAAAGCTGGAAACATCATCACTGCTTTGTAGATTTAACATGGCAATGAAAACATCTGAGATTTCACCTGAATCACATGTCTGCCTGCCAAATGCTCCACCTGTGGATACAAATGGAAAAGAACACGATTAAATTAACCATTTTATAAATGAACTAATATATATTTTTTAATTTCTAATATCGTTCAAATGTACTCAGAGAACTGTTTAACCTTCACACCTGTGCTCCTATTTTCCTGTGATGTGATGTTTGTAAGAATTGTATAATGAATTTGTGAGACCTGTCCAACTATACCTACAGCAGTATTTCTTGCCGTTTCATTCCCTACCAACTCTGAACATACATTTAAAGTATAAGGTTTCTTTTCATTCATATCCACAATAAGGATGCAATATTACCTTCCGCGGTTTCCCCACAGGGAAAGTGCTGGTGACCAGGCCGAGCTGGCAGCCACTACCCCACGCCCACAGCTCATTCTGGGCTGACAGAGCCAGGCTGTGCTCACGTCCACAGGCAAGGTCCACAACCCGAACCACCACTGGAGGAACGACCTCACTGTCCACCACGCTGACCGGACAAGGCTCTGGAACTGTGACAGGGAAATTTTTTGCTTTATTAAAATAACACTAAGCGTAACACAGACGTAAACAGATGCATCTTTTTTAATTCTTAATTTAATAAGTGTAACTGATTTGGTCTGTTATCAACATTTTTTATTATGTTTTAGGGCCTTTTAAACATGTAGATGCAAAAAAAAAAAAAATAAACAGCCTTTAAAGGGAGAAAGGGAATTAAAAAAATAAAGCACGCAGCAAAAAAAGAAGGAAGCATTGACAGAAAATGTAAGTTTCACAACAATGGATACAAGTAATAATAAAAGAAAGTGTTGAATCTCTGACGAAGTATGGAAGTAAAAGAAAAAGAAGAAACAAGAAAAAAGCAGACAGAGTTGGGGGGGGGGGGGCTTGGCTAAAGAGGAAAAAAATAGACAGGGTGAAGGTGGGAACCTCAGAAGGCAGGTGCTAACTAACCGGTGAGGTTTGTGACTGCACCCTTCTCCGTCTGCCCACATTGTCCTGCAGTATTCTCCCCCCACATGTAGACGCTACCGTGCTCGCTCAGTGCGCCGCAGTGGAAGCCGCCGGCAGCCACACGGACTACCATCTTCCCCAGCAGAGAGACCTCTGGCACTGGAGAAGACGCGGGGATGCTCAGACCCCTCCATAAAAGTTCTCCGAATGAATACACCTGACCACCTGGAAGATAGTGTCATCTGAGAAGAAATGCTTCGATGCAGCAAGAATTAAAATGTTGCCTTCTTTACTACAAACACACTCACCCTGTGTGAGCAGGAGGCCATGGTGTTCCCCCAGGGAGACCTGCAGCACGGGCCTGGACAGCAGCACCCTCTCTGGGCAGAGCTGCTTGTTGTGGCCCGCTGAATACCAGATATGGAGAAGGCCTCGCTCTGGGGGTGTGGGGACCTGCTTACCTGCAAGGCTGCAATAAAGCGTGAAAACATAATTATTTAAGTCTTAATGAGGCTTTGAATTCAGATGTGATCAACCTGAACACATTCTCCAAATTCTGAACGTGGAAACCACCAATGGAGGAGATTAGATGTGGTTTAGTGAGACAGGTATGAATGACAGGTAGATTATACTCCATCTCATCCATCTGTCAACCAATAATTATTTGCTTAGCGTCTGCCAGCCATGACATGCAGTTACAGTTTGAGGGACATGAACAAGTCTCTGCAGGTTATACAATCCTCAAACAGAACTAGACACAAATATATGGCAGTACTGGGAGTAAAAATTAGCTTAGGGTAGCTAATTTTTAGTATGTGGTGTGGCATCTGTTCATGTTACAAACTTGTTTCTGTACAAATCAACATTAAATAAACCACTAAGCAGAGAAACAGACAGTAAAGTTCTGATGTTGTTGCATATGTAACTAAAGCTGAAATTTTTTTCCATTTACATTTCTTTACACAAAAACTGACTGACATGGGATTTTTTAAAAATGTTACAATAGGCTGAACAGAAAAGATGAAATCATGACTTGACCCATTGGTTTGTAAAGTCCCATGTTTGAAGCATGATTTAGTGTTCGTCTGCATTCTAATGGGGAACATAATTTATAAAAAGGACAGAATACAGTATTCAATATGACTCGAAACTAGCGACTGAGACCTTATATTAGTTAGGACTGTATTTACTGAGGGCATGGATTAAGGGAGCTGAAGGAGATTTTCCCATAGACCGAGGTATCTTCTCCTGCTCACCATCAGAAATCAAACAGCTTTAAGTGGCTTCAGCACTGGCTTTACTTTTCAGACCCACAAGTTACATCTATTCCTTATATACAGTAGAAAACACCCCCCACACACACACAAAAATGTACTTCTGTTAATGTGTATTACATGAATATAAAATGTGTAGGGCTCTTTACATATCCCTTCCAAGAAGTCAGACTTTCTTGTAAATTTTTAAAGGGATCTTGAACAACAGTTCTTCAAACTTTCTGAAGGTCTCTGAAAGTTTTTCTTTGGACATTGGCTGCTCCTTTTTTTTTTTTTACTCCAGTCCCTGTATTGTGGCCATTTTCAGAGGAATCTTTTGTTTGTTTGTTAGTTAAGTCACTTAACACTGACCTATGAATCACTGAAACATTGAAAAGGCACCTAACTCAAGGGATGAACCCACGTTGTGTCCAAGACAACTTAGTAAAAAAACAATTTTAAATTGTATCTTTAGACACTTTGTTAGCAGCAGCCTCTCTCAAAAAAACAACATTTGCTCCCATTTCTTTATTTGAATTTACAAAAATGCAATAGGACACAGTTTGACAGGTATAAAATAGTACCAACAAGATGATTCCCAAGGAGCTATTAGCTGAAAACTTGGCATATCTCAACATATCAGAGTCCAACAATAATAAGTGTCCTCGTGCTATCATTGATACAGTGAGGCCACATGCTTACCTTTCCTAGCGTACAACAATGAGACAAACCTAGACATGTCTGACAGCAAGAGCAGCGTGTCAGCCTTCAATGATGATTTACTACCTAAAAAAGGAGCTACTTCAACAACCTCCGACAAAGCACAGTACTTTGCAAAACACGCAAGTAAAATGTGTTAAAGAGGGAAACAACAAACATGCTTCACCATTTCAGACATAAACATCATCCAGTGCAACCAGGCTATGAAGGATACACCCAAAAAAAGTTAACAAATGACTCAACCGAGCATCGCTTGAGGAGTCACTAGTTAGACTCCATATAACAGGAAAAACAAAGAGTGGATGAAATTACTGCTGTGGTTACACGGTGGAAAAGTGGGGCTTTAAGCAACTGGTTAAAAAACCCGACCCAAGATACAACATCCCAGGTAGAAAATATTTTCTAGATTTGTGACAATATTGTGCAGCTCCTGAAGATTTACAGTGTGAAGTTAATTTAGTTGTTGTTAAACTAATGTGTTAATTTATTTAAAATTTCCAGGGAAAGCACTACCTAGGCTACTTTTGTGCTTACATTTGGCTTATGTTGTGTCATACTGTTGGACTTTAATGCTCCTGCCTGCACTTTATTTGAATAGATTTGTACTTTAAACAAGTGGTGCCGGGCACAACAAATCGTGCCCCTGGGAGACATTTTAGCTGAACGCTGTCCGTCTCACAAACATGTCACTCTCCAAACACTGCATCACGAGATAACACATAGGTTGTATTGTTCATGCCCATGACTGAACAAAACAATACTGTCAGCCGCCAGTGCTACTCCTCACCCTCCTTATATAATATATAAGTGGCACAAATCCCCTAGAAGCACAAGTTCTAGAACACATAATTACCAGATCTCAGTAGTTCTTAATGGGGTGCATATGATACTTAGTTACTTGCAAATTGCCCAGGGATAAGAAATGCTAAAACATAATGAATGATAACCACTCAGAATACTGTCACTCTTTATAATTGGAATTATTATGGGAAGAACTGTCGTCTGAGATTTTAAGGAGAATTTGAACATACTAGGTGAAATTTTTTTCAAGTTAATGCGTTCACATTTTCAGAAAAACATGACCTCTGACCCTGACCCAATTATGGCAAAAATTTTATCAGATGATCTAGGGGGTCACTGGCCATCTTTAATGCAAATATTGTATATACTGGTCCCTTCTATGATTTTCAACA
This sequence comes from Bujurquina vittata, assembly GCA_015106715.1. NCBI lineage: Eukaryota > Metazoa > Chordata > Actinopteri > Cichliformes > Cichlidae > Bujurquina > Bujurquina vittata. Next base: position 3,530 of record VUQK01005523.1, on the reverse strand, counting down.
ATCTCTCTAGGATAAATAAAACAAAAAAAAATAAAACCTTTTAAGTTGCAAAGTACTTTCTCCTAGATTAGTAGTATGAAGTCTGTGCTATATGTAAATAAATAAAAGCTTAAGTGACTGCTTGAGAGATGGTCCGAGATCAATTGTAGGCTGACAGCATAAGAAAACAACATCAATGGCATCTTGCTTTTATATTCAACATGTTTCTAGTTAAAACAAGTTTCTGAGATATTATAGAAATAGGGGGCACTCCAAAGTGCTTCTATGTGCTTACCTTGCTTCTAGGTTCTCCATCACTTCAGGCTCCCCATTCCTCAGGACACTTACGGCACTTCTGTGTACATTTCTTCAAAGCTGTCTGTCCTGCTTCTATGTCTCGTTGGTTTAGGTTGGTTCAGGCTCCAGGGGACTATTTTCTAAAAGAACAAAGACAAGTACAGTTTATCACTTGATCTGACAGTGAGTCTGGCATGTACCAAAAATACTTAAGTCGTTATGTCAGTTGGTTTTCTCTGGTTTAGGATTACAGTAACCTTTGTCACATTGCATGTTGGTCAACAGCTGTTTTCTGTGGCATTCATTTAAACTGTCCATGAATCAGGTGCAATTTGAGTTTTGCTTAATGTGGCGGCACCAGGAGGGCCACAAACTAAATGTGTACCATAAAATATAACAAAAGATTTGCCTTAGAAAACAATAGGACTAATTTTCAGCCTCTTGTGGAGCACCCTGTACCCTTATACAGGTACATGAAAAGTAGTGCTGCACAAGAGTCTGAATATCATGCTGAAATTGTATGAAGGTATGACGTAATGCAGTAAGGTCCATACTGTTTTGAGGATTTATTTTTTTTTAATCGATGTCATTTCATCAAATGGCTTCCACCTACCCATTGCACACTTGCCTGAAAAAAAAATTCAGGGGAAAGACATAATTCTTAACAAGAATTATAATAATAATACTTTACTGTGCAACACTGCAGGGTGACACAGTGGTTAGCATTGTAGCCTCACAGTAATAAGGTCCACGGTTTGAATCCACTGGCCAGCTGAGAGGAAGCCAGAGTCCCCGGAGAGACCTGACACAGGTAAACGCCACATAGAAATGCCCTACAGTCCAAAGACATGCTCATTAGGCCAACAACACTGTACTCTTCTAAATTGGCCACAGGTATGAATGTGAGTACGAATGGCTGACTGTCTCTATGTGTTAGCGATGGGAGGGACTGGTAACCTGCCCAGGGTGCACCCGGTCTGGGATTGGCTCCAGCCCTTACCATGACCATAAACTGGATAAGTCTAAGAAGATCCACAGATATATGGGAGGGCAGGGTTTAAAAAAAAAACAATCATTATTATAACTTTTTAGATATTGTAATTTTAAAGAAAACTTCCTGAGTTAGGCATGTCACACTTTTTAGGGTAAATATCTGATACTCCACCAGTATAGACTCTCAGTAGTGAAGCTCAAGTTAATGCAGAATAAAATTGATTTGATTTGATGGATGTTTTAAGTCCCTACATTAGCGGGAGGTTTGTAGAAGGTCTGTAATTGAATATGGAAAACATTATCATCCAAATTCAGTCTGATATTCCTCATGTATAATGACGCCGTGTACCAAATACAAATGAACTTTATAAAAAATATATATATATATATATATATATATATATATATATATATATATATATAAAAAAACTTATGTCTCACTC
>VUQK01005519.1:1325-26183 GCA_015106715.1 Bujurquina vittata | reverse complement strand
AGCGTTCCACGACCAGGACGAAAACCGCATTGTTCCTCCTGGATCCGAGGTTCGACAAACGGGCGGACCCTCCTTTCCAGCACCCTGGCATAGACCTTACTGGGGAGGCTGAGGAGTGTGATCCTCCGAAAGTTGGAGCACACCCTCTGGTCTCCCTTCTTAAAGATGGGGACCACCACCCCGGTCTGCCAGTCCAGTGGCACTGCCCCAGATCTCCACGCGATGAGACACAGGAGCACATTCAGTGCTAGACTCATCACACCAAAATGCACCACAGGAGGCCAGTCCTGCCTGTGGCCATCAAACTCCATAACTCCTCCATAAATAGGTGACACCATGATTCACCACTGTAATTTTGACCAGGTGTACATATATTATCATCATCGTGCATATTTGTATATATGTGTAAACTGTGCATATTTCAAATTGATCTGTTGTTTTATATTCTGGGTATTTTAGTTTAATTTATTTAAATTATTAGTGTTTATACTTTATTCTTTTTATTCTTTCTATAAACGGATGCTGCTGTGGCAATCGGAATTTCCCTCTGATTCTTCTGATTCTTGTAAAAATCCCCTCAGTCACCGAGAGATGACTGCTTCTTCATGTTGTTCTAACTTAGTAACACTTAAATCCCTCAAAGCCCTCAAAACACTGACATCACATTATGTTTTTTTTTTTGTTTTTTTTGATTCAAGCTGTAGGAAGAAAATACTTTGATACCTGTGAATTTGAATGACGCAGGCAGGTTTTCATTTAATTTGTTTCAAGGGGACTAATATGAGATGAGTCTGAAATTAGCTTGAGCAAGGGAGTCCTACAGACGTGGCAAGTACATGGCATGAGAAAATCTACTGCCGTGTCCTCAGGGCAGCAATGCACCAATGTATACAGCACAGATTTGCTCTTAAAGTTGGGTCACGGCATAGCTTTAGATAAACCATAATATCCGCTTGAGGTTCTCGTGGCTTAACCATTGCTGACACAGTATTTTCACATGGGAACGGCAAAGATGGACGGATCTGTGCTGTCGATAAAAAGACATCTTCTTATACGAGATGTTTTGCTGTTATTGTGTCAGATCTACCGTCAAGATGCTGAGGCTTTGAGTTGTAGTTTTTAATGTCAGCTGCTTATAAAGCTGGTATTCTAAGAACTGAGGCTTATTCTGGTAACACATTGTAAAAAGGCTTTTCATTGAGGGGAAATTATTGTATTTGCCAATTCAAAACCCCCATTCTCTTCAACCCAGTTTTGCCAGTGCTCTTACAAAATACTAATTAATGTCAAGGATTTTTGACTAGAATCTGAATCAACCAGTCTGTTTGAGCTATTGAACAATTTCTTTGATATTACTCCTGCAATGGTTTTTAAGCACCCTCATAGCTGCCACTTCAGTCATCAAGCAGATTTGGTCTACCCAGAGCTATGACTCGAAAGAAAATGCATGTATTATATATGAGATTGAGAATTTATAGCAGCTGCAATCCTGCATGTGGAAGAATATGTTAAAATGATATCTTCGTAATATAAATGTACCTGTGTAAATGAGGATCACCCGCGCTCTAATTATATTCCCCTGAACAAGCACTGTGTGGAATGAGAAATCATTCCTGTCATTTCATTTCTACTTGTACTGCTTCTTTATTAGTTCTACTTAATATCCCCAAGGTCATAACATTTGATAGATCATAATGTCAGCAGGGTTGGTCATAGCCCCCCCCCTCCCCACCACCATCCAGCAGCTATAGTCTGCTCACATCACACCTTAATTGACGGGGAGAGGGGCAGACAACACGCTCAGGCCAAAGCAATCGATTCTGACAAACAAATTAGAGACGAGTTTGAATGATTAAGTTATGTATTGATTTTGATTTAAACATTAACGGCTCATGTACCCAGCGGGATTAAATGAAAAGACAAAATGTAATCAACGCTTCCTTGTACATATCAATGGGATTTAGTGCAGATGTGAGGAGTTGAGTGAATAAGGTAATAGTGATGTTTGATTGTGGCTGGTAGGTCATGGATTATATGGAATAATGTGGAATTAGAGGGAATATGATTAAAAACATTTTAATTTGATAATTCTTTTTATTAGCCACACTCAGTTGCAGTAAATTATATTTAATTCCATTTCCTTCTTAGTTAAATTCAAAGTGCTACTTAATTTCGTTCAACATTGAGAGGAATTTTTTTTGAGTAACCTCGAGGGAAACTGATTTTAAAGAATAAAACCAAGAGGATTTAACTTACTTTTACTTGTGCTACAAAATGACCGTAATATATCTGTAAGAGGCTGATGGGGTCCTTGATCAAAACTAATGACTCAATTACTCTGTGCTCTCAGGTGCTGAAAATCCTGGTTTTAAAGCCCACTTCTTGGCCTGCTTTGGTAAAGCACACATACAGAGATATACATAAACTGTAACAGCAGTGATACATGTTCTCTAGTCTATGTAGGTTAGTATTTGTTTAACATTTGCATCAACATAAACATCCAAATGAACAATATTTAAAGAGAGAAGTGAGAAGACTGCGGTCATCACTTTTTTCAAAGACCTTTTTAACCAAGATGTTTTATGAAAAAGTCACAGGTTTTGGGAAACTGCGGGGAGCTTACACTAGCTCCTCTGGGAGATTGTTTTCATGCTATTTGTGTCACTCATAACTCAGTTTGTTTTCCTGATGTTTAAAGCAAAAAGGACTGATAAAAGCCAGTCCTTCAGGGCACAGCATTGAGGTGTTACACTGGTCAGGTTTATGGATTTTTATGTACTGGGGTTCAAATCTTGACCAGGTGATTCATCTAGGACCCCACGCTACCCAAGTCTACCTGAAAATATGAGTGACCCAGTGAAAACACCTACACCCCTGCCGGTCTTCAAGATACCCTCCTGGGATAATAAGCTGGCCAAGGGAGGTAATAGAAGCCACTGACATCAAGACAAGGAAGCTCCTTATCATGCATGGAGGGTTTCACCCTAAATCCTGCACCCTGAGACTGCACCTAAGCAGGAGGAAGGAGGTCGAGGACTAATGAGTGTCAGAACCACTACTGTGGATGAAACAACAAAGATTAAAAGAAAGATGACCCCGACTGATCATCTGCTAAATGAGTACCTCAGGCAACAGAAAGCTGCGAAAGAACAGGAGCAAGAACAGGAACCACCATGGTAGGACAGGTCCCTGCACGGCATGCACCACAGGCAGATAGAAGAAGTGTCTGATAATGAAAAATCCTACCAATGGCTGAACAAAGCTGTACTGACAGACCGCACAGAGGCCCTAATCATGGCAGGACAGCAACGAGCTCCAAGGACAAGCTTGATAGAGGCTGGGGTCTACCACACCAGACAACATCCCACGTGCAGGCTGTGCAGAGAAGGTGCTGAGACAATCCAGCGTGCAAAATGCTAGCAGGCAGAGCATACATGGAGCGCCATAGCCATGTAATCTGTGCCGATTGTCGTGCATCAATTACTGTACTCTGTTTCTCATAAATCTCTAGTGATGGACAGATTTAAACGTTTCCCTTGATTTCATGCAAATAACCATGTTACCCCTGAAATTTAATGTATAATTTCTATAATTTTGTCAAATTATCCATTTTACTGGGGAGCTTCCCTGTGCACACGATCTAAACTTTGGAAATTCATTACAAAGAAAACGTCGAAATGGAGGGAACATGGGAACTCAAGAGAAATTGAACGATCAATAGGGACTGTGAGTAAATCATGACGGACACCGTCTCTGTGACATGCGCACAGCTGGAAAATATGTAGAGCTGGTCGGCAATGGCTATTGAGAAATTCACAATGTGTAACAAAAACAACTGTGAACGCATTTTAAAGCACTGAATTGCACAAATGGCAACAAATGTTATGACATCCACCCAAGAGCCAAGACACAGATTACAAGTGTGAACTATAGAGAGAGAAAATTACTTTTTAAGGGATTTAAAAAAAAAAAAAAGGTTTTACTAATTATTTATCTGACTGTATTTGAATCTAAAAACACTGCATTATGGCCTGGATTGCCACAGACTCCTGTGATAAGACTTCAGTAACAGATGGTGTATAATCAGTTATCTTTTGAGAGATTCCTGCTTTGCAATATGGATAAAGGAATTCTACTGCTGTGAGCTGGCAGCAGGTACTATGCTGTATTACCAGTAGTGACTGCCCTCAACTAAAAATAAGTGCTTGATGAATTCCCATTAAAACAGACTTCCTTGTGTAGGTGTATGTGTGTGTGTGTGTGTGTGCGTGCATGTGTGTGTACATTCCATAGAGAATTCAGCGACCTGGTTTCCGTGAAGCATCTGAGCATTGATGCCATCAGCTCACAATAAAATGAAAGTGGTTTGCACAAAGGCTCTTTAGGGAAATCGGATGGTACAGCCTGAGAAATCATCAACAAGGCAAGAAAGGTATATGAAAGGGAAGTAACGGGGTTAAGACGAAATGACTAGTATACAGTGGTAATATGAGTCTATAATCTAATTCTGGCCTAAATACTAATTCTGTATTTAGGCCAAATAGAAAAGATTGAGGAGGCAAGCTGCAATGCTTTGCATACTTTGTAGTAGCGAGTCAGTCAAAATAGAACCCTTAAATATCAAAACATACAAAGAAAAATTAAAATCTTTAGGAACCTGTTATATAGTAAGTAGTCATGGTAACTCTAAAGTTGCTTCCACGGTGACTTACTCACGTGCTTTGCTTTGAAGCTAACGGCTGCTCGCTTGCTGAACTATTTAATATCAGCTCATATGTCAACCCGCAACATTTTGCGCTATTATTTGCAGTCTCTTCATCACTTGCCTGAAAGTTGAGAAAAGTTTACTTTGGGTCCACTTCACATCACCAGTGGTTATTTCTGGTTTAAGCTACAGCACGTCACTCATCTCTGAATAATGTGCTTGAAATCACCAAATGCCACTTTCTATGGTCTCTGGTTGCCATGTTGCAAACACAGTCTGTGGAGCATTGTTTTTACTGGACGTAGATTATTCATGCACAGTTGTGAGCCAAATGTTAGGGATGTTAATGTTACAAACGCTACTACCATTACGACTACTACTGCTGCTGCTACTCATTTCATTCATTTGCGTTGTCTTGAACTGAACACAAGTGTGTTTGCTGGACGTGGCGATCACATCACTTGTGATTGTTGCGCTAGCTGCTGCACTTCAGCTGGACCCCAACTTCACATAATGTAAAAATTACTTCACACTGATAATGGCAATTTAACACATTTGACATCGATGAAAAGCTGCTACAATTTGCCAGGACACTAGCACTGCCATCAGCAGTGATTGTGCATCGTCTTCTTGGTGGCTAAACATTAGCTTGGTCAGCTGGCAACTACTGTCATAAATACACATTATGCATACTTGAAGTACACTGCATGCTGCCTCTCAAGCACGAACACACCAGCCGTATGCATTAAAATTAATGAATGCAAGTACCGAAGTCTACAACAGTAACTTGATAAACAGAAGGCGAGGGATCACAAAAGTTAATACAAAGTCATCTTGAGGGGGCCATGAATGTCTGTTCTGTACTAGATTTCATGCCAATGAAGTAGTTGTAGGGAAATATTTTACTGGAGAAATGCTAATGTCAAAGTAATGGCACTAGAGGGAAAGGTGAAAATCAAAGTCATTTAGATGCATACTATGGGAACTATCAACGCTTGTGCTAGTTTTTTGCTTCAATCCATTCAGGAGATATTGAGATATTTTATGGGCATTTTGACCTGCCTGTAGAGGAAAAATCTGGGCATCACAAACCCGATTCGACTTCAGCCTCTGTACACCACGCGAGGCTGCACCAACAATAGTTTAGTTTGGAGCAAAGTGACGGACGTGTCATGCCTTGAGCCACGCCGTTGAAACAGATGATGTCCACTCTTATTGTACATTAGGTTTTCATTTGAAAACAAAACAAAAAATTAATAAATAAAAAACAGACAATATATCTTAGCTTTAAGTAGCACGACCGCCATACTGTCTCACTGACCGAATAAGCAGCAGTATACACGTGTCACCCCTCAGCTGATGCCATACATCTGGTGCAAATGTTTTAAACTATCTAAGCGTTAAATCGACTCTGATGGGTAAGACACTTAAAAGCAATAGAAAATTTTATTTTGAGTTTCAATTAAAAAATGACTATATCGACGTTTAATGGCAGCTGAGACTCCACTTGAGTGTGAACATGTTAAGATTCGGCCTTTTCTAGGAACGTTAATCCAGCATCACATTATTCAGAGATCAGTGACAGTCTGTAGCTTTGCCCAGAGCAGGTAAGGAGGATTAAGACACGGACAAAAGGTAATTTCATTGGAGTAATTAGTTACTCACCACTATCCCTGCACACCAACAGGGGGAGGTCAGACTAAAAGCTGCCAGGCAGTCGGCGAATGGCAGTGGGACAAGGAAAAGTGGTGAGCTGTCTGTCTGGGGACATGATGAGGAGTGACACTGTGTGCCAGCAGTGGCAGGCCCGCGAGAGGAGTCAGCGCTGATGCAGGATTTACACTCATCACACACTGAAGTGGCCTGTCATGGACTGCAATGATGACAATGACACAGGCCGCTGGCCTGTCAGCTGTGCGTAGCTGTGGAGTGAGGGGGTCTGTGTATGTGATGCAAGTGTAACATCAGTTGCTAATGAGGAACTCTGGACAAATAAATGAATATGTGGGCAAGAATGTGTGTACATGTATTTTTAAATGTAGGTATATGAATGTGTATAAGTGCATACTGGTCTGAAAGACACATGATTGTACACATGCAGCTCCTTACACAGAGGGTCCCTTATTCATCTTACAGATGGAAATAGCTCATGAATAAATAGTAATGTAGTTTGTATATGATATATATATATAAATATATATATATATATATAAACTACATTACTATTTATGCATGTGCTATTTTGGTGAGCTGCCAAAAATGGATGCAGAAGAATTCAGAGTTGGCTTTGAATACAGGCATCCTCTTACAGCTTAAACTGGGTAATATCTCATAAATGATGGCTTGTAAGGCCAGTGTAATGATGAGGAATATGAAATACCAACAGGCATGTATCATCATAAGCATCAACCAGCTCGAGTAGCTGTGATAAAATATCCTGTGGGTCAGGACTGACTTATCAGATCTTGATTTGGGGGGAGGACATGTCTCGTAAACAATGACAAATGGCATCATGTGCCTTCATATATTATGCTCAGTTTCTGTCTTGAACTGGGTAAACCATTTATTTTTCAGAAATTTTCTTCTCGGGTGAGTTTACCGAAAGCACTCACTTGCAACAGCAGCTTGCGTCACATTGACACAGCTGCATGCAGGAGCCTGAGGTGACACTGCACAAAACTTGTGCAAGAGTAAAATTCTGCTCCCATCAACGTGACCTCAGCAAAGGTCACGTTGATGGGAGCAAAGAATTGAACTCACACTTGGGAAGAAGCCGGTGTTTTGTGATTGGTTTCCCCCCATCAACAAATAAGTGGATTTTCTTAGTTAAATTAGGCCCATTTTTGAGACATTTCATATCATTTGACAGCATCTGGAGGGCTGAAAATCCTCATCTAAAAAGAACTAACTTCCACAACAATGTCTCTTTACGCACCTTTAAAGTTTACCCTTTATATTTGTTCTTTTTCTCATCACCATGAGGCAGCTCTACATGCTGTCAACACAGTTCTTATATAGTATGCCAGGCAGCCACTTCCAGGGCAGGAAGACGGTGATTATTTAGTCTCTAAGGTGAGGTTCAGTTATAACGAAGGGCTAATTGGCAAACCAAAACCCACAGCTAACAAAAGAAGGTTTTATCAAAGGCTATTCTTCTTCTCCTTTTCCCTCTATTTTTAGGCCCACGAAACATTTAGTGTTTTACCTTTCTGCTGTGTGTCACTACCATTCTGCTGTTGGCACATTGTGGGTGTGAATCCATTTATCAGCCTTTTCCCTCGTTGAAAAACATGCCACCTGCCGGGTCACAGAGTAAATTTGCAACCTAAAAATCTAAAACAATTAGCTAAAAGTTAAAAGCTTCAGAAAGCTGCAGAGTTGAATGTTAACCCTCTTACTTTGAATGTCACTGTGTATTATATTATTCATAAATTATATACTAGTGAATCATGTTTATTTAAAAGGACTAATTTCTGCATTGCCCCACAACGCAAGAAACGCTGAAAATCAGATTCAGGTGAGTGGGAGAGGGGAATTAGCGCTCACAGGCAGTGCTAGGTTCATTTCAATCTGTTACTGGTGGTAGCTGTTGCAAATCAATAACTTCCTCGCAGGCCTGCTTTCAAACTGTTGGTGTATGAGACCTCACTCCTTGGGACCCAAAACTGTGCAAACAGCCTAAAGTAACACTCCGGAAAACGGACATTAAGGGGTCTCAATGCTGAGAAGGTGGCAGAAAAGTCAAAGACTGTGCAGGAGACACCATTTGAATTGCAAAGGAGGTGTAATTACAAATCCAAATGTTTCAAGCATTCAAGCCATTCGCTGCCAGTGTCACGTCACTTCTTATTTATAATTCCTGCCTCTTTGCAATTCACACACACACACACACACGATACTCAACACTTAGTATTCTTTGGTTGGAGTGATCATATTTTTTTGTGAGGAGACTGAACAGAATGAGCGAGTGGAAATGACACTCTTCAGGCACCCGCGAGCCAGCTGGACACACAGCGCATATGTACTGATGAATATATGCATTAAAGATTAAAGGAGCTTCGGCAGAAAATAGCTCCAACTCTCTGCTAGCTCTATGTTCAGGCAAGAGAGGTAACATACAGAGCAGTCCACATGCTGTCGCCTCACATTTATGCTGTGCAGCATCCCATTATTGAGTCTGCTATACACAGTACTTAAATGAGTAGAATTTCACTCAACAACACTGGAGCACAGACTTTTTGTGAGGCATATTAGTTGTCAGGCAATGGCGTTTAAAATACTCCGAACACAGCAGCATGACAGACACAAGAGCAGAAGTGATCCAGTTCAGTACCTCAAATTAGCTGAATTTCAACCAAGCAGACAGCTTGTTTCGGCAAACCTGCCACACACCCAATAGTGCATATCAAATGATTAGTTGTATTAGTTATATGAAAGATTCACACACTGCATTGTTGCCATGAACAGGATAGAAGAGACCAAAATATATATTTTTTCTGCTGTAGAGACGGGGACCCCCTACATTCTCTGGAGCCTATTTAGACTGCCATACATACATGCTTGTAGTGCTATCCAGCGTTTATTCACAGAGTTGGAATATTGATTTTTTTTGTTTTGTTTGTTTTTTTATGGCAAATGACATTTTTCAGACTTTCATTGCTAAAACTCTGGAGTACATTACTGTATTTCGATGCCGCATTTTAATTAAGACTTCATTGAGACTTTGAAGTCTCTGCAAATATTTGAAGCTTCGGGTAAGGTGTGGACAGGTACAGCTTAAACAGTTAATGAGCAGATGAAAGGAGCACTCAAATGTGACACGTGAACACACAGTGACGGCTGCAGTAGAACACAGCAAGCGAGCAAGACGGTGAGATTTATCTCAACTCTAAAGAAAAAGTGCCACCTCGTCACACGCTTAGGTTCAGTGCTCAAGCACATCAGTCACAGCCAGATTTATTGACTGACGCTTGGGCTCTGCATTCACACCAGGACTGTCACTGCTGTCCTTGCACCCTGAGGGGCCACGGTTCAGCAGGATATCCTGGCTTGGGGCAAGAGCCTGGCGGGGGTTAGTGGCCTCTGTTCTGGGGGCGATATGGAGAAAGAAAGCGTTTGTTAAGGCGCTCTGCTTATCTGGTTCTCACTGATTCAATCAACTTCTCGCTGACTCCTGAGTAGCTTGTTCTCTGCTTTAACTGCCTTGACTTAGACTTATTCAAGTTAGAGATGTCACAATCCCAGAAATGTAGTAGCCTGTACCAATACCAGTAGAATTACACGATCCTCGATACCCAATTTGATACAAAACAAAAATAATCATCCTACCGTACGTACTTACTGTAAACTTGAAGACTAAAACATTAGGATGGTGACATCCCTAATTCAGGCGCAGTGAAAACAAGCAAGTTAGCCATGAAATGCTAATTAGTATAATTAAAAGCAACAAAAAGAACTAACCATGCAGGTCGTCTCAGCGTCACTTTGCCTCATCAGTTTTTGTCTTCTCTCCAAAGCTAAAGAGGAGAATTGGCTTCAAACGCAGCCACATTCCTACACACATACATCACGAACAGTGACGTCACCGTCAGCTCTTATTGCTATTCTTTTGGGTTATGGCAATGAAAATACAAGTTTTGAAGCCACTGGGAGACACTTTATAGCAAAAAGTGCTTATCGGCACCCTTTGCATCAGAGAATCTTCTGTCAAGGGCATTTGACACATTTCAACAACTGCGCGTGCCTTTTACTGGGTCCTTGTTTCACACAGATCCATCACAGTGTTTCGAAGCAAACAGGTCCCATAGCTAATTTGAGCTGCCTGGAGCCAGTCCACGGGGGATGTGTCTGCTTGCTCAGTATGCACCTCTGCAGTGTTGCAGGAATTCATAAGGGCTGAAAGATGTGAAAACAGCATGAACAGAAGGCCAGGTCAAGTGTGTGTGTTCTCTCCTGGGTTTGCTATCTCTCATGGGGGTACAGTTTCATTTGTGGCTGTGAATAATGCAGCCTGGTTCCCTCGCTTTGCCAAAAGGTCTCTCGATGGGGCATGCCTTGAGATAAGGTCTACATGCATTTACATTCATAGCGCTGCCTACTTTATATACGTGCCTAGACACACTGGAAGAGGATAAGAATGAAAAAGACACGAAGACTGGAAATGTCCCGGTGGCCCCAAGTGTTGATATGTTTCTGCGGCACTGTTATCTCATATGTAACCAGCCGGCAGAGAAAAAACACTCAACTTGTCTTTTCAAATAAAGGAAAAGGACAAAATGCCTTTGAGGCTGAATCACATTTTGCCATTACTTCCATCTGTGACGTCTCTGTATGGACAGGCTGAGGAAATCATGCATATCATTGTGTCTGTTGCTGAAGTTGTGATAAATTCCTGAATCTGAATGGGCCATAATTATGACTATCCTAATTAAATCAGTCATTTGAGCACAACTTTTTAGTCATTATTTTAGAATACCATTGAAAATTACATAATTAAAGATGATGTGACAAGAGGAATAAAACTTAATTTTTTTTTTTTTAAAACTTTGACTTCTACAGTAGAAAACCATATTACTGCAGACCCAGAGATAAAGATACTCACTTTTTGTGGGTATCAAAGAATTCTGAAATAAACTTGTGGGAGCACTACATCACTTTATCTCCCGAGTGTATGATAGCATGCAACTAACCCCAAGTCTGACCCCACTGCCAGCACCACATAATGCCGAATAACTTTAGAGCGGAACGGTATAATGATGAATTAGGTGCAGAGCGACAGAATCAGGCTTTCATCCAAAGTGTGCCATTGTGATAACAACCCTCATAAAACACAATACCTCATCCTTACAATTGTGACTATAAAAAACAAGCAGAGGATTCACGCTGCATACGACGCTTTCACATTTTCACTTTTAATTAGCAGAAACGAGTTGAAGTACAAAATTGTTATTGACGTGATCTGGTGATTAAAATGCATTGCATGCTAGTTTCTGCACTGCGCAAAGGTCTTGACCTGGATTTTGCTTCCAAGGAGCCAGACCTTATCCAGACTTTCCAAAGGTCTGTTTCAAAGTTTTTCTTTAAACGCTTACTGAGTTTTCACTCATTTTCAGTCCAGTCCTTGGACCTATTTTCAAAGAAGTGTTTGTTTTTTTTCTGTTGTTAAGCCACTTAAATCTGAAAAAAGGTGATTCCCAAAGAGCCAGTAGCCAAAAACTTGGTGGGCAGTGTTTCTTTAAAATATTTGAGGAAATCAGTCAAGTGGAGGATAAAAGAAGTGGCAGGCCCGAAAACTACATGCAGCAGAGGCTCTGTCATAATTTGGGGCTGAATTTCAGTTGGAGATCCTGCTATAATTGATGGAATTACAGAAAAGTGCCCTCAGATTTTGATCCAGATTTTAATAAACTTGATATCTAACATTAAACAATACGGGACAAGATGTATCAAAGCATTAAAGTTATGAAGTTATTTCATAAATTTCATTTGTAGTTCTAAACATATTTACTGAAGGGTGTTTTCTTTCTTCAGTTTTTGTCGTTCCAAAGATGTTATTCTTCTCTCCTACAGCCTCGATTGCAACGACATGCAAATGACTAATTATGCAAATTATGCGATGGTATCGTATAGCAACTTTTGGGACAGCCAGTAGCCACTTTCCTTACTGAGGAGTCGGCGACGGTGATCCCAAACCCACTGTGGGATCTTCTCGACAGAGAATGGAACAAACATCTGTTTTTGCCTTACGTACCACATTTCCATGTACGTTTGTAAATGTTTTACCTACTTGTCATTTTCCTAACAAAATATAAGGAAATGAAGGGTGGCCTAAGACTTTTGCACTGTGATATACATCCAGATGAACGTGGGTTGCTAGTCAGCGAAATATTTTTTGCTGTCGAGCAGCAAAAGCAGTGATGAGAAATTACAGAACATTAAGTGACTGCACAATCCACTCTCCAACCCTGTTGTAGCAAGATAAAAATCAATTACAGACTGACAGCTAACCCTTGTAGACATCAAACGCACCTTGGCATGCCACGCACTTCACATCAGTATTTTAATTACCTTAACTAGAGACTCCAGCAGCTTGCCCTGCTATGTACGCTCACATTTATAATAGTGCCATTCGACAACTGCATAATAGCTAACACTGTGGTCCCATATTTTAATTTAATGACTCTTTTTGGTGATATACAAGTAATATTGGATGACCCAGACAGTATTACTGAAAAAATACCCCTGGCTGTGTGATCTTATTTGCACACCAAATGAAAAGATTTTTGTCTCCTTTGTTTTGCAAAGTCAAAACCGTTTTACCAACAGATGTTTTTACCAGCTTGTGGAATAATTAATACACTGCATCCATCAGGTGAAATGCTGTCTTCAACTACAAAATTACAAGTTCTGTCAGTTGCCCACAGTTGCATCCTGAACTCAAATTTCTGTAAGTTTGAAATACTGGCTCATAAAATGACTGATTCAAGCTGAAATTTGCTCTTATATCACGCAATCTTTACCTTATCTTTGAAATCTATTTGAATCGACAAGTCTAACCTGGGTCTGCCTTGACACTGATGAACAGTCAGGTAAGGACCGGGGCCATCGGAGCCCTGCAGGGAGGCAGGAGGGGGGAGCGTTTTATCTGAAAAAGATTACTGAAGGCAGCCATGGCCTCTCTCCTCGACTGCCAGGGTGCCCTCGCTTTGATCTTAACTCCCTCTGAATGGTAATCACCTGAGAAAAGGTCCCAATTATCTCCCTGAAACTCTCAGAGGTACAGTGTCTCTGTCACTCTCCCACAGCCTCGGATTAGACACAGAGCTACAGACAGCTACAGATGGCATTATATACTGTATTACCAAGTAATAACACAGAAGTCTGTTTAGAAGGAAGATTTTTCCAGGATACTTTGGATGATCTTTCAAAAGTATCCTGGAAAGTATCCTGAAAACTTATTAGCTAGTATCCTAGCTAAAAGGTTTTCACTTATTAGCTAGTGAACTATCCAAGGAGATGTTGGACAATCATCACAATACTGCTCAGTTAGACATATGTATATACACCTAAATATGAATCCTTAGAAAAAAAATAACGTAATTTTTAGAAGAAATTAACTCAATTGCAAACATATCCTGGTTTCTTTAGTTCCAGTCTTCAACTGGACTCGCAGGCTGTGCTCTGTTTACCCTGAAGGCAGGTGAAATATAGTCTGCCTGGCCTAACCAGGAAATTACATGTTCTCAAATACAAATCATGTCATCAAAGCACAGTGGTTGAAAGCAAAGGCATGGCCAGGCTGATGGGTCTGAGCGTGGGTCAGCAGGGGCTGGAAGTATATACATAAAATACGACATCTAATTTCACAGAGGAGGTCCATAGATGGTGTCAGCGATAGGGAAGTAGAGAATTGTTGATTGAGATAAAAAAAACTCCCCCTTACCTTTGAGGGCTGGTTGATTATGATTGGGTAGCAGATCAGAGAAGCAACAGAGAGTAAAATGGATGGGTGGAGGGAGAGATGGGTAGATAAATTGGCGTGCCTGGGTAGGTGTGCAGACATTAGATGGATGGTGTGTGGGCATGGATATAGCTGGGCAGTCACACTTTACATAACAGTAGCTTTTCACTGCAGGATAGTCAGGAAGAGATAAAAAACACAATTCCAGTGGGCAAGGAGCTGTGTGATCGGCCGGGTGTTTCGCCATCGATAAACTGTTTTCCAGACAAAAACATTACAAATCTCTGCACAGCCAAAGGCCTCAGAAATATTCAGAGTTTCACTGCACCATTGCGTGGCACATTGGGAACAAGGTTTTTCCCTGAGTCACTTCTCGTAATGTGATTTTCGCCCTTGAAAATGCAATCGCACCCTAAAATAAGGCACATCGTACACTAATCCCCTGCGCCTAAGTGCTCCGATGAGATTAAAACAAAACAAACTCTGAATCACTCATTTTTTTTTTTTTTTAAATGACTGTGTTAATTGTCCTGGCTGTTTCAACAGTATCACGATAATCCTAACTAAGCTGTAATGTATCATCATTTTCAAAGAAAATACACGAATAAATAAATAAGCAAACTTTTGCTACTCTTAAGTGAGCAGCGTCTGAACTCTCCCAACCCTAGAGTCCAAAATATGACAGATGATTCACAAAATGTTAAACTTAGCAGATATGAAATTTGATATGAACATATGTTTGCCATTTTGATCTTAATGCATATCATGTATCATAAGAAAATTCCACCTTGATCCTAATAAGATATGCATGGATGGTTCTACCAAAAAAGTGCACACTTAGAAGGTAGATGGCCTGTAAATGCAGGAAAACCTGAGATAAATTGTGGTACCCGCGTATCCGACGGGCTGCTGATTTTTGAACTATCCTCATCTTCAAGTGTAGCATCTTGATTAACATGAAAGCTGCAGTGTCCAATAAAACACCAGGGATGCATCGGCTGTGAAATTCGGCTCGATATTGACGAGACTTTGCTGATAGATATTTTGATTTGGTTATTTTTTTGCTAGTTGTGATTTCTGGGACACAAAAAGGAAGTTGATATTAAGCAATGAGGCAAATACTGCGATCATAACTAGCAAACACAATTTGTCTCTACAAGAAGCCGAGTCTGCTTTTTACTAAGCTGTAATTTTGGGATTTTCTTTTGCTTTATAATAATTGATTTGCCTCCAATGAGTCAACACTGCCCATATTTCTGTTCTAGAAAATGTTTCTTGGTTTTCTTTGTTTGTTTTTTCTCCCGGTGTAGCTTGCAGTTCAAAGTAAATGGCTTGTAAATGCCATACATTTAAAGTTGAATCTGCTCTTTAAACTCAACTTACACTGGGAAGAGCTGAATATTAGAAACCATTATAAGGAACCGCCAACAACATATGTCTGGACCTGAAGATAATTTACAGTTGAAGACTGTTTACAATGTATAAATAATTATTCCGAAGCCTTGCAGTTCAAGACTAATATTAGTATGAATGCCTGGGGGACTGCACAGTAACTGTATCAGGAACATTTGCAGCTGATTTTAGCACATTCATGAATGTCTTGATAGGGCAGTGTTTGGAGCACAGTGAACTCCTAGCAATATATAAATAATTTTACCATTACTTTTTGTAAAACATCCCTTAATCGTGTGCAGACTTCCCCCCAAAACTGTTGAATGAATGAAAATATACAATAAAATAAACAAGCTATCATTTGAGTTCATCTGTTGGTGGAAAAGTGAGTGAAAATGTTTCAGCCTCTGGGCAAATTGGTCACAGTAACACAATTTTCTATTCAAAGTTGTAGTGAATGAAGTGTCAATAAATGAGTATGATCGTAGAGAAATCATAGAGATATATTATTATTAAGGCAACCATGCATTCAGCAGATTTTCTGATCTTATTGTAGATATTAGTTTGCAACAGCTCCCAGTTTACAAGATTTCGTTTGCTGGTCAGTATTTAAATAAAGTGATACTAAGTTGCATAGTACAAATGTAAACAGGCATCGTTTTACATGAAAGATCATCTAAAACCACTGGTGCTTCAGCTATTATCTCTCATAGGCATCCCGATCTATTTAATTTGTAATTTACTTTAAAAAAAAAAAGCATAGGCAATAGTTAATTCATCAAGGGAAAAAAAACCCCTCTTTTATACAACACATAAATCCAGCTATTTTACAGCAGTGATGCAATTACACCAACCCTGTTGCTAGCAATACACTGGATATTAAGCAGTGCTAGAGAGAGTATAGGTGCGCGAGATAGATGTCTGTCATTGATATAATGAACTGTCGGTTTGCCTTAAACATTCTGCAGTCATCGTCTTATGGGGTGGGCGAGGTTCCCTGCGGAGGACGAGCGATGGTGCACAATCTGCATAGCTGGCAGCGCTGGCCTTGTTAGCTGTACCTGACGCCTCGGCTCCTCTATTGTAATTCCTCTCCCCTCAGATCAGCTCTTCTCTCCTGTGATTACACTGAGGGTGCATGAGAATCCTTGGATTCTTATTTACATACTCATGATCATAAAGGCAAATAAAATATTCGCAAAACACTCAGTGATCTTATGTTTATGCATAGGGCATGCAGGGGATCTTATATGCAGCAGGTTTATATGTATGGGTAGCATAAATCCACCATATACATTTTCACACATTCACGCAACACCGAGCGACACTCAGTCACACTCTCTCTCTCTCTCTCTCTCTCACGCACACACACACACACACACACGTGCAGTAGCGTATTGCATTTTTTTTTCTTTTCTTTTGACTCCTGGATGCTCTTTTGTTTCGATTATAGTATTGATTTTAAAGTGCCGAAATACTGTGGGGAATCACAGTTTCAGATTCCCGTGTTTGTTACTTTCCCAACAGACAGATACACATGTTTTTGGTGCACCAGGTTGCTGCTGTGCTATGCTTCTATTGGGCTGAAACCCGGCTGTCTGAAAAAGGGCGCACTGCCAAAGCACACCTGCCCTCTGAACCCCTGGACAACAAGGCTAGCGCCAATCACAGTCCCTCAATGCATCATTAGTAAATGGAATGACCTTTACATCAAAATACAAACAACAACTTATTCAGGTCAAGTCCCCTTAAAGGCGTCTGCACTGCGTTGAATTAAAAGCAGTGACAGGATGATGGATAATCCACATAAGCAAGCTGGCCCAGACTTAGTGTGCTAACCAGTGCTCCTTGCCTCTGGATAGAGGTAGACTGCTGCCACGGAGATACCCTATTTATGCAGGAAATAGTGGATAGAGAGTGAACAGACGCAAAAAAAAAAAAGGTCTGGTTTTGACCACCTTGATAGCACTGGAAGCTGGGAAGAGTAGATATTAAAATGAAGCGTACAGTAGGCTCTGGTTTTAATAGAGATTTACCACCCCTGTAGAGCACCTGAGCCCTTCCAACAGCCCCAAATGAGCCTCTCTAATTGGACTGATTTGGCTGACCAGTGCAGCCTCTGCCAGCCTACAGCCCTGGAGGAAAGAGAAGAAAAGGGGTAAGGAGGAAAGAGGAGGAGGAGATGGTGGGTATGGAGGGAGAGGAGGAGCAGGAGATGCTGGCTGGTTGCAAATGAGCTCAAGTTGCAAGAGCCGTTAGCCACCATGTTAAACTGTTCTTCTTATCTTAACTCCAGGAAATGGATCACTAAATTCCTTTGTTTAAATTGGATTCTAGGGGAAGAAATCATTACATGAGCAATGTCTCTCAACAGCACTGCTGCTTTATCCTTAAGTCCCAACGTGGCGTGGAACTTATCTCCACAAGTGCTGTTTTCCAGCTTTGAAAACCTGTTGAGAGGCACTGATGCTTTGAAAGAGAGTTGATTTAGCTCTGCAGTGCAGCTTTTTTGAACATGTCATGTCCCTGTTTAACACAGGTAAAAGATCATAACATTACATTTTGAAACTGTCAAAATTGAGATTCTTTGCTCTTGTGAGAAACATTACATCATGTTTCATCACGCTTTAGTTTTTCAGTTATATTGTTATTTCAAGTCAAACTAAATGACTGAGTATCTCAATGAGCCCATCGTGTCTAAAAAAGCACTGAGCTCATACACAAGCTCACACTGACATATATCACAGTTACAAACCAGATACCAGGTATACGAAACATACAATTTTCTATATTCACTGTATTGCCAGCAGTATTCACTCACTCATCCAAATCATTAAATTCAGGTGTTCCAGTCACTTCCATGACCACAGGTGTATAATCACCAGGCACCTCGGCATGCACACTGCTTCTACAAACATCAGTGAAAGAATGGGTCGCTCTCAGGAGCTCAGTGAATTCCAGTGTGGTACCGTGATAGGATGATACCTGTGCAACAAGTCCCGTTGTGAAATTTTCACCCTACTAAATATTCCACGGTCAGCTGTGGAGGCGATTGGGAACAACAGCAGCTCAGCCATGAAGTGGTAGGCCACGTAAAATCACAAAGTGCGGTCAGTGGATGCTGAGGTGCATGGTGTACAGAGGTCGCCAACTTTCTGCAGTCAATCACTACAGACCTCCAACCTTCATGTGGCCTTCAGATTAGCTCAAGAACAGCTCGTAGAGAGCTTCATGGAATGGGTTTCCATGGCTGTGCAGATGCATGCAAGCCTTACATCAGCAAGAGCAATGCAAAGCGTTGGATGCTGTGGGGTCAAGCACGTCGCCACTGGACTCCAGAGCCGTGTTCTCTGGAGGGATGAATCACGCTTCTTTAAATTGCAGTCTGATGGATGAGTCTGGGTTTGGTGGTTACCAGAACAGTACCTGCCAAGTGTAACGTTTGGGGGAGCAGGGGGTTATGGAGTGGGGTTGTTTTTCAGGAGTTGGGCTCAGCCCCTTAGTTTCAGTGAAAGGAACTCTTAATGCTTCAGCATACAAAGACATTTGGGACAATTTTATATTTCCAGCTTTGTGGGAGCAGTTTGGGGATGGCCCCTTCCTGTTCCAACATGACTGCGCACCAGTGCACAAAGCAGCTCCATAAAGACATGGATGAGAGTTTGATGTGGAAGAACTTGACTGGCCTGCACAGAGTCCTGTCCTCAATCTGATAGAACACCTTTGGGATGAATTAGAGCAGAGACTGAGAGCCAGGCCTTCTCTGCAACATCGCTGTCTGACCTCACACATGCACTTCTGGGCAAAAATTCCCATAAACACTCTTAAACCTGTGGAAAGCTTTCCCAGAAGAGTTGAAGCCGTTACAGCTGCAAAGGGTGGGCCGACATTATATTAAACCCTGTGGATTAAAACCGGAGTTCATATGTGTGTGAAGGCAGACAAGTGAATACTTGTGGCAACATAGTGTATTCTCTTTTCACATAAAGTTTGATTGCAGTAAACCAACTCAACTGTTTTTACAAAGGTTTCAGTCACAGCAGCTAAAAAACTATGGACATCTCCTGCTGTTATTTTCAAATAAATCTCATAGTAAAGTGAGGAAACTCAACATCAGTTACATTTTTTTACTCTGCATGTTTCTTAGCAGCGTAAAAGCTTAATAAAAATACTTTTAACAGGTGACAGTTTCACAATAAAAACACAGTAGTGTCACCAATGGGGCGATTACCAGGACAAGGCTAAGCGGATATAGACATCCTGGCAGATCTGTGAGGCTGCTCTTGCTTGTTGGTTTTTCATGGGTTTTGGCTGTGACTCAAACGGCTGGGCATGGCACGGCACGACTAAAAGAGGCTTCGCTCCTGAAGCAATTGAAAACAGCCTACAATGATAGTGTAGTCGTGTTTTAGAACACCTGGGAATGACCATTCATTCATCACGTCCCAATTAGACTGCAGTCCCTCAACCTGCTCAGGCTTGAGCAAACACAACCTTTCCGGGCTTCAGTTAAATCAGCTGCCAGACTCCTCACTAACATCCTAAGTAGGTTCATACAGTATGACCCAAAGGCTGGCTACCTCTAAGTCTTAGAATGTGATTTTAGTACCCACTGGCACCTGAATATATCAGTAAATGTTTAATATCATGTGATTCCAAAACTCTGGTTGAAAGAACAGTAGCTACCCTTTATTATTGGGACCCATTGCTTTGGAATGTCTTGCCAGAGGCGATCTGCAGAGCCACGTCTTTGTCCCCTTTTGCATCTGCACTTTTTACAAGTTTACAATAATTAATTGAATACATTATTGTGTTGTGTTTTTAGCTCACCATCTCTGCTTTATATTCTCAGAGTGGAACACAGGTGTAGAGCAATATTTATGACTAGTTTACGAATTCATACATAAGTACACTCTAAAAAATATCTTGCAGATTTTTTTTTTAGAGGGTGCATAAAGAGGGGAGGGAATTTGTGCGCTCACAGGGCTGACAGTTGGGACAAAAGAAAAAATAACTGACTACAAGTATTATTAAACTGCATATACTGTAACACACGTCCCTCGGAGTCACTATGGACAGACGCATTGCTTACAATGGAGTCTTATCTTCTCCACAAGACAGATGACTAACAGCGCATCACTCAAGCTTTAGTGAGCGGTGTAAGCGTGGGTTGGCCTTGAGGTTATAAAACCTCCATCATTGTCAGGCTACACAATGTGACTTCGAATCACAACAGGGAAGTTTGAGGACTGTTAAAAGTTTGCATGCAATTCTAAATGGCACAAGCCTTCTTGTGGAAAAGTTCAAGAGACTGACAGCAGCTTAAATGACATATACTTGGAAGCCAACTTCCACATTTTGTAGCCTCGTCACTTGTACTTTTGACATGCCATTAGCGACTTGTTTTGTTTTGCATTTGTTTACTTTAGTGGGTCATTTTTGTTGTCTTGATATCACGCATGTCAGTGTTGACATTTTTCCTACTTCAGCTGTCGACAGACAGCACTAAAACTAGATGACAGGAAGCAAGAGAGACTTGTAGCAATGCCCACAGGTTCCTGGACTCAACTAGCTCTGCCTGCAACTTGTACCTGGCAGCTAGTAAACCGCTAAGCGCTCTCTTGTATTCATTAGTGGGCCATTTTGTGCAGTCTCTGGCTGAGGGCCTGGCTGAGCTGTATACGGCTGGCGAGTGACAGGTTGGTGACAAGGCCTTCATCACCATCATGGGCACAGCAAGCCCGAGTCGAGGCATGTCCCAATCCGCTCAGTGTGTGTTGTGCAGCCCAGATCTGTCCCAGCCGTCTCACTGCTTCTCAGCTGTGACTGGGTAGCGAATCCAGAGCCAGACATGATAAATATTCCATCTGCTGAGAGGCCGTTTCCCTCCCCTGATCTCTTGCAGAATGAGCCATGAAAAGACCAGCCTGTCTGCTGTCTGTCTCTATGCATGTGTGTTTTCCTCAGAGTCTTATCACTCTGTCTTTAAGTTTGTCAGTCTATCCCATCTATCTCCTCTTCTGGGCACTCTTCATTCTGTTGTTTGTTTCCTCTGCCTGTCTTCATGTCTTTATATTTGCCTTCCTTTAATCCCGTCTACCTGTTTATGGTTTTTTTTTTTGCCCCGAGGTACATCAGTCTGTCTAGTTTGAATTCATTGCATCCATCTTACATATTAGCCCAGGTTTATTGCTATGGAAGTGTGAATAGCTCTATATTATATTAGTTTGCCTTTGTGCACTGAAGAAAAACTCTCTGTCATATTACTTCACTTTAACTTTTCTTCACTCCATTATTTTAGCATGCAGCACTTTGAGGGAAATGGGGATATTTATTAAATCTATATTCATGTTGCTGCTCTGACCTTTGAGGTCTCTTCCTTTGATGGCTCGTCATGTTGCTGATCGAGAAATTTAAGCTTATTTAGCCCGGAAAACTCACTAGAAGTCATTGTGGATCTGCCAGCTAAAACATCTGTGACATGTCCTCTGCATGACTTTTTACCATTTCCTGTTTACATGTCCATACAATCTACAAGGTCCTCCTCATTCGTTTTGTCTGCTGCATTTTGCCCCACTGCCTGCAAGCCATGCCCTTATTTCCACAGCACATCTTTGGAAAAGGGCCCTCGCAGCCAGCAGGGAAATGTGAGGGGGGACTAAAGGTCATTTGGCAGAGTGGATGTACAGCAGTGCAGGGATACCATGTTCCTCCAAGTTGATGACAATGGGTGGGTGACCTAAAATGCTCTTAGTGTAAATCCTTACGTTCATCTGGTGCAGAAACTATCTCAATGTGACAGAGAGCTTGAGCTTTGATAGTGACTTCCATTTAAATTTTAATGCTTAGACTGAGTCCTGGTGTGAAAAGCGGTACTCACATGTAGCTACACTACTGATCGTGATGTACTGGGGGGGGCGCAAGGAGTAAATGTACCAAAAAAGTGTGGCACTTGACGCTGTGGGGGTTACAAAAGTTGATCCAGCAGCTCAGGCTGAACAGATTAGATGTTTCCACAGTACCTGAGGTTAACTGGGTTTCACTTGACCCGTTTTATTGCAAATGAAGATCTCTGCCATTTATAAAGCTTGGGTGCCAAGTCTTTTAAAAAGAGCAATAGGTAGTATTTTTACTTTCACATAAACCAAAATGTCTGCGTAAGATCTGCAGGGGGTTAATAAGGTCAGTGGTAATGCTGCAGGACGCTGCGTGAGAACAAAAAAAGAGGTGGAGGTGGATTTCAGTGCAGTTGCTATTTCTATTCAAACTATCATTAGAAAACTAAAATAATATAGTTTAAGAATATTAGCACAGCTTTAAGTAACTGTTTAAGGGAGACTAATGTCACTGCTTGTGAGTCTTAATACGTCGTAACAAAGCACTAAATCTTCACTTAAATCCTGTCTGAAAATCTATTTATAAGTCTGTACTTGACAAAAAAAACCATCAACAGTCTTCAGAACGGAAACCATCCTGTTTATTCATTTCTTTGAATGCAGTACTCACCTAACTTTACAAAGCATTTTTCTTCAGGCCAAATGCTCATACGACGTCTATTTCCTATTACACCGAGACATTATATTGCAGGCAGATCTGGTGACATTGCCTCTCATAGCATTCAATGCTTTCCACATTCATCTGCCTGCCTTGGCTGTTTGCTTGGCAGCTTGTTGCACGCACTGCTTCCTCGTTTTGGTTTTTCATGTTGTCCAGCCAAAAACCATCTTGCTGTCAGCAGCTTTTTGGTAAACATGTGACGTGCCCACGCACGCCTCACTGCGATTGCTGTATGTGTAAATACCCGTGCATGTCTGCAGTTACCCGTCTCTGGGCCTATTTGCACATGAGTTGACCCTAATGTTAGCTGTTTCTGCTAGCATGATGGCCTGCTATCTGACAGTGCGGACATCTCTTCAGTGTGGGTACGGATTGTTATCTGTGTCTAGCTACAATTTTGTTATCCAAAAGCTACACGTCTAACTCATAAAGATATCAGCATGCCTGAGTTACAGTACTTGCTCAATTGCATCCGTGGATGAGCATTCGCTTAATGCACTCAGTGCCGATGGGAGGTCTGGTGGCTCAGATTGCCTCCGAGTCAGTGAGAAGACAACAAAAGGGTTTTCTAACAAGATGACGATGTTAATTATTCAGAAATGACAAATAAGTATTCTTTTGTGCCCGCCATCCTCGCATCTGCCACATAAAACATCAGGGACATATCATTATATTTTAAATTCACTGTGACGTTGTATCTCTCATGCTGTGCCGAGTGGTAAAAAAAAAAAAAAAGCTTTCATCATATCAGTGTCTCTGTTTCTGTCCAAGTGGCTGTTTGCCTCCATTAAACATAGATCCTGCTGGCTGGTAGCACAGGAGAAGAAAATGAGCTTCTATCTGCGTGTTCTCTCTCAGCTGTGTAACAGTCAAGTGTCTGTGGAAAGCACCACTTTTAACTCGGTGCTTTAACTCAACCCAAAGTTCTTATATGGCTGAGCCACAAAGAGGTCTCCCTTGAGATCAAATTTGGAGTAATATACAAGAATTTTTGGTTAATAACTTCGAAACAATAGAAAATATGATGAAAGAAAATGTTATCCACATTGTGTTTAACTTTTGCATCAGCGAGAACACACTTCACAGGGCACACATGTCTATTTATTATCCAATTTTTATAGGAAAGTCTTTGTTGTCCTACATGGAAAAAAAAAACAAACTGTGAAACCAAGTTTGCAGCTTTGAGAGGTTTTGTTCCTGACTGGCTACAAAACGTCCCGAGAGAAGATTTTTTTCACCGTTTATTTACCTGCAGGCAATTATTGGGGTTTTGACTATTATTCCTCTCAGTTATGCCTAATGTGCAAGCATGGTTGAAAAAATTTTTAATCAATTTATAAAAAGTAGAAAGCTGCGACAGTAACATCAGCTGTAAAATTTGCTTTTCATCACTGAGACCTTTCAAAGGCAAACTGCTATTCACAGTTAGAGCGCACTGTCACGAAGTTTGTATTTATACGTTTTTTTTACTCTTGCAAACATGTTAAATGCTTGTAAGACTTTTACAGGGGACATATGCTTTTAATTCCTTCCTTTTCATATATAAATCATTCACTTGTGGTCTCTATAAAGTAGAGCTGCAACGCTTTGGTCTGAATTCATTGTTATTGTAGCTCCACAGACCCCTTGGGTACCCCTCGTCTGAGCTGCGTCTTAGAGCAGCTCGTGTCTGGAGCGGTCTCTTTAATTGTGAATGAGACATTTCACACACACACCCCCCCCCCCTCCAGGTCGCAGAGCATTC
>VUQK01005518.1:16538-26616 GCA_015106715.1 Bujurquina vittata | reverse complement strand
ATCTCCTACCAAAAAAACTTTGAAATAAAATTTAATTTTAAAAAAAAAAAAAAAAAAAAAAAAAAGGCCCAACCTTTTATCCAGGCTGTGACATCTAACTATAGAAAATCTTAAAATGCAGCTACACAGCAATGCTGTCAGCCACACATGTGTTGATGACTGGCTTCTGTATGTGGAGGGCGCCATTTGTGTTGTGATTACTCTTCTTTTACAGTCATCTCTACATCCCCTGGTCCATTTATTGAGATGAAAAGTCAATAACAGCACCGTGATTGCAGGCTTTAACTTGCTTGATGCAGCGAATGACGTTCAGGCCTTTTCACGTGTATCAGCCATCCCGTCACCGTTAGCTGATTTTCACAGCAATTCACCAAGTTGCATAAGAAGTTGCAGATTTCACCTTCAGAGGGAATTCTGATGTAGGTGATCAGGTGGTTATCACGGCTGCCTCACAGCAAGAGGGTCCTTGCTGTGTTCGAATCCACCATCTGGCCTGTGTATGGAGGTTGCATGTTCTCCCCGTGCTTGTGTGGGTTTTCTCTTAGGTTTCTGGGGTTAGGATAATTTGTGATTCTAAATTGCCCATAGGTGTGAATGGTTGTCTGGCCCTAGGTGTTAGCCCTGTGACAGGCTGTGACAGATGACGGTGAGTCTTTCAATCGTCTTATTAATCATAACTAACAGAAAATGTGCAGACTTTTGTCAAATAAAGTAACACTGGCTCATTGCTGTTAGTGGACAGCTGGTGCTCAGGTGTGGTGTCACTCCCCTCTTCAGGCCCCTTTCAAAGCTGGAAAAAACCCTGAAAACACATATAATGCTTATAAACAGTGATTTGTCCTTTACCCTCTGTTTGATTGCGCAGTTGTGTCGTTACAGCTCCTGTGTCTATGCAGCTCTCTCTCTCTCACCAATGTGAGGAAATGAGCTGTCACTCAGTAATGGCCTGTTTTTTAATTTAGTAGGCTCACATCACACCTTTAAAGCTCACTTCCTTTTGAAACTACAGAACTTAGAGGTATGGGTAAACGGCAACCAAGTTTGTTGTTTTCTACCCAGAAATAAAGCTGCGCTACAGACGCTAGAGTGGCTAAACTGCTGTCTTGGAGTGTTTGTGCTCTGTGATTAGCAAGCTTTAGTGTCTGGCAGTGCTCTCAAACAGTGATAAGGTAATAGTAATGGCAGGGTGTGTGTGTGAGTGTCACATGCTTTTAGTGAGCCATTTGAATGATCCGTTAGTTCATACTTACCTTGAAATGCACAGATTTACAGTGTTTGTTTATGACTTCGCTTCTGGTCATAAAACAGCCATCAAACAATAAAACGTCTTTGCAGTGTTTGAGAGAGTTTGATAAGTTGGCTCTACTTAAAATAAATATATATGCAAACATGTGTCTCATATAGTAAAGAAATGTAGCCGATTTAAGCGGGATAAGTTTGAGAATAAGGCACGATATATTTTTTTTTTAAATTTTCAGTGCTGCATTGCATCTCTGCCTAGTGCACTAAATCATTGTTTGCATTTATGCTGATATGTCTGAGTACAGCTGAGGTGTTTGTGCTGGATTTGGTGCTAGCTTCTAAACACTGAACAATTAATTTCACTGAAATGTACTAAGGAGAGAAGACTTCACAGCAAATATGCTCGATACACCGATTATCAGGGACCAAGGCCCAAGGAGTATTACAAGGGTCTTTGCTGGGACCTCTTCTTTTAATGATTAACATGTGGTCAGATCATCCATGACCGTGGGCTGAGTTTCTACATAATGATGCACAGCGGTATCTCAGCACGAAATCCCCAGTCAGTTCCCTTCTTTGTTCCTCGTCATCTACTTGGAAGACATCAAAAATGTTCTAAACCTGAACAATAATAAAGCTGTGGCTCCGAAGTCATTGCTCCAGAAAGTAGCTGATCTGGGCCCTATCACACCATCTTCAGAGGTCCGCAACCTCTACGTTCTGCCATCTATTGAACATCTCCAGACTCTGCAGCTGAAACTCTCATTCCTGACTGGACCACTGAAATACTGTCCTGTTTGAGCTGCCCACTGAAATGCTGGACACACGGTAGTATGGTCTGAACTCAGCTGCAAGAGTTTTTACCTACACTAAGTCCTGGCAACATGTCTCCCCACCACCTTTATGCACATCCACTGACTCCCCATCAAGTCCCACATCTCCTACAGATCCCAAGCTCTTCAGTTTTATTGGACCTTCTCGTGCACTAAACCCCATCTTGGATTCTGCATTCCAGATATAGAGGCTTACTCTCCATCCCTTACACCACACTGTGGCCTTTTGGTGGACAGAACCTTCAGCGCTGCCCCCGCCCATCTCTCTGGATCAGGCTCCCCTCCAAGATATGTGATGTCCTCTCTGGGTTTAATGACCAAGCTGGGTACAGTGAGAGCCTTTATTGTTTGGGTTCCCTGAGGATTGTCCAATTGCTAATCAATACTCCGCATATTGCTACCAACAAGATCTGTCAAAGCGCGGGCACATCAAGTCACGCGATCTTAATTTAGTATGCCAGAGTAAAGGAGCTGTTCGTCAGTTTAAACTGAGACTGTGCTCTCAGACTGCACTGTAACAGGAACACAGTTTTTTTTTTTTAAATTATTGTGTGAACAAAACCCCCTGGGCATGAATACTGACCTATGATACTGGAGCCTCAATCCTGGTGGCCTGTTAATAACTAAACCTTTATGCTGTTCTCATCTACACAATAACTTAAAACTACAAATATCCATAAGTCTAATTATTATACTGGTTATGTGGGTCAAATGTTGTTTATTAAAAAAATCAGGTACTAATTATTAAGTGAAATTTATGTGCAACTGTACACCTCAGTTTGAGGGTGAAAGCAAAGAAACAAACTGGAAAAATAAAAACATTCAGTAAAAAAAAAAAGTACATATTTACATGGAGTAAGGACATTGTTTGCATTTGCAACATAATGCAGAGTAAATGTAATCTGAAAACTGCCCGGTTACTAATGATGTCATGCTTTCAGTGTGCAGTGGACACATTTCCTTTTTAATCTTGCAGCTCCTGGCAAGGTTATAGTGTACAAGAGTCACCAGTATTAATTAACAATCCTGTTAACTTCCTGTAAATGTATTATAGTGACGTTGTGCTATGCAGAATTTGACTGTTGCTCAAAGGAAGCAAATTTTTTTTGCGCTCCCAGAGCTAACTGAACCACAACCGGGCTTCCTTTCCTCATCCACAGAGGAAAGTATTGCACCTTAACCACGAATACTCTCTGTAGTTTTAATGCAGCCATGCTGAGAGCCTGATGAGCTGAAGCTGCTTCAACTTTTTAAAAAAAATGAAGACACTGGCATAAATCTTTGACCACTTCCTTTTCCTCATCACCAACGCTCCCTGCAGATTAAGCAGCCGTAATCAGCTTGGTTTTGTACAGTAGAGTCAGATGTTCCTCAGTTGTTTCTGATGTCACTGTGATCTTCCATAAGATAAAATGCCAGACAAATTGGCTGACTGTATCTGCTGCCAAGGCAAATAAGAGATTATCAACATTATCAACCGTGTGTTATCATCCTGCCTGGTTACTGCTGATGCCACAGTGACATCACCAGTTTACTGCAGGAGTTCAAATCAGATCAATGAAACTATAGCAGCAGGAAGCCTGCACATGAGATTTCTTTCTCAGTGGATAAACTGTCTGCTGCCCCGCTATAGAGCCATGTGTTTCCACAGCGTCAGCGCTTTGAAGCCAAAGAAGCACGATCTTTGTTTTTCTTAAACTGAGAGCTATGTATTTTTTAAAGTTGCACAGTGGTTTATGTAAGAAAATCATAACCGGAAAAGACAGAGTAGAAAAAACAAAGGAGAATCAGCAGAAGTGGAGTTGTCTCATGGCTTCAGAGTGATTGTATAATTATCTGTCAGGCTTCCGGGAACTCAGGAAGTTTCACCTGCAAGTCTGGGTCAATTTCAGCCACCCCTGTGTGGTGTGAAGCAGAAGTACTTTGCATTGGTTTTCATGGAGTGATCTGTCACTGTACTAGAAAGTAGGTGTAGTGAAAACCCTGTGATAAAGGAAAGGAAGGAAGGAAGGAAAGCTCCAGAAAGAAAGCGAACTCAAACTTAGTTACTTTGGTAACTGCTGCTTGTTGGCATTCTTTTGAAGGTGACTCCTGGTTGCTTGTGAACCTCCAGAGCTCCGATTGCCTAGGTATCCCATCAGTCAATGGGATGCTGTACTCTCATTGGTGGTCGCCTCAATCATCCCTTGGAATTCCATGTCCCACCCACTTCTTGTCACCATCGTGTATTTCGCTGGTAGCCACTTGAAGTCACCAAATATCATTCACTTTCTGGGGTCTCAGGTGGCCATGCCACTGCAGATTGCTTTTAGTGTAGATGCAGCTTTAGAGTTTCATTGACTCTTCTGAAGCTGAAGCAGCTTTCTGGCACTCATATGGTTGATATCAGAGCTTGGTAATCTGCAGACATCTTTGTACATCACCGGGTCTACCTAACATCATAAGGGTTTTAGCAGTTCCATATTGGTGCCCTCAGTTTCTGTGCCTTGCTTTTGTTAGTAGAATTCCAGCTTTATTATCTATTAAGGAAAACGGGGTAGTGGCGACTGATTTTTAAATCAAAGCCATAATGTGCATTTATATTCCACTTGGTTACCCTTACCTTAGTTTGATTGATCCAACTCTGAACTTAAAATTTCCTCATCTCAGATCTTAAAGTGAGATTCAGTTTGTTAAACGTGCTTTCTAAAACATTTACAATTCAAACCAGTGCCTATATTCCATGTTGTGTCCTTGGTGCCACTTCTGATAAATGACAACTCGGCTTTCTTTTTATTTCCTGCCTTTTTAGTGTTTCAGCTCACACTTCCTCCTCTTCAGTCCCTCCTGAGGGGAGGCGAGGCAGTAGAAAGTGTTTGTGGTTCCCTAACTGCTCGTTAGCAGGCACTCGAACCTGTTACCAAGCAGGTCCCTGCGAAAGCCTTTAGTGCCGCAGGAATAGTCATTTACATCCTTGTGTAACCTGTTGCTCAGGGATTCATTAGCCTGTGGTGTTTGGAGAGAGAGAAAGATTAAGTTAGGCAGGGACTGTTAGTCCAAATACTTATTTGGCAATTATATCAAAGTGTTCTCTCTGTCAAACACTTGTGTGCAGTGAAGGTTGCCCTTTATCTCCCTTTTGGATAACAGAGAACAATAATCGCTCCAGCTTAACATTTTTTTTTTTTATTTCTTTCATGGTGCCTCATTCCTCGTGGCTCTATCTAATGTGTTCATCTAAAGAAAAACACTTTTCCCATGAAACCCTTTGATCCCCAAAGGAAGTGAACATGTTGCTGCCTCTCCCTGCGGTCTGGCTTCACTCCATGTCTGTTATTAGTCAAAGTCTAAAACTAAGTACACCCTATGATTCAGCAGCAATAACTTAATCATTTTTTTGTGTGAATTTATCAGTCTGTCACATTGTTCTGGAGGAATTTTGGCCCACTCTTCTTTACTGTGTTGCTTCAGTTCATTGAGATTTGTAGGCTTTTGTTTATGCACAGTTCTCTATGTTCTCTATTGCTTTTCAGTCAAGCTGAGGTCTGGACTTTAACTGGGCCATTGCAGCACCTTCATTCTTTTCTTTTTCAGCCTTTCTGCTGTAGATTTTTCTGCTGTGCTTGGGATAATTTTTCCATTGCATGACCCGATTTGAGCCAAGCTCAAACGGACAGACGGCCTCATTCTAGAATACTTTAATGATCGACTCAACGACCTCAAGGTGCCCAGGTCCTGTAGCTACAAAACAGGCCCACATCATCACCCACACCAACACTGTGCTGACAGTTGGTACGAGGTGTTTGTGCTGATATGCTATGAATGTTTTCCCCAAGTGTGCTTCTGTGCATTATGGCCAAAGATCTCTGCTTTGGTTTCATCTCTCTAAGCGACATTGTTCCAGAGGTCTTGTGGTTTGTTCAGATGTAGCCGTGCAAACCCAAGCTGTGCTGCCAGGTTCTTGAGCTTTTCTCTTGGTAACCCTTCCAACCGAGACACACATGTTCAGTCCTTTTCTAATTGTACTGTCGTGAACTTTAACATTTAACATGCTAACTGAGGCCTGTACAGTCTGAGATGAAGCTCTTGGATTTTTTTGCAGTTTCTCTGAATATTTCACAGTTTGACCTCGGAGTACATTGCAGTCCAACAAACTGCTAACAGTTCAGTTTTTATAGAGGTGCTCGCACATGCTGATCAGCTAATAAAGAGCAGCACCTGGCTGCTACTTACATCTTAATTTTTATGGAGGCAGTAAGGGTTTACCTAGACTTCCACAGGCCTTCAGAGACCTGTGAAAATGCTCCCTTTGTTTTGACTGCAAGTTATAAAAGCAAATTCTTTAAACCAAGAATTTTCCAGTTTTACGAGGCAATTTTATTCTTCTTGGTTTGCTTATATTGCTTTTTTTTTATTGTCATTAAAAGTATTTTCAATGCTGCTCGTACTGACTTTATATCCTGTCAGTCCTGCTGCCTCAGGCAGTGGACTGTCTTATCACACCTTAACTGTGAAAACAGGTTATAATGATTGACAGAGCCTAGGCTGCCTGTTACAGCACTTTGTTAACTGTGGAGGACCAAAAGGGCCCAAATCAGATGCATTAATTAATGTATCATTAAATGTCCCTGCAGGTACTTCAGAATACTTTCACATAGTAGTTTACTTGCCTGGTAAATTGTCCCTTTTTATTCATGTTCGTTTTAAATGTGTTTATTTACATGATGTATTTATTTCTGTTTTTTTCTTTTTATCACCATTAGTTTCCCTAAAGTAATTTATTTACTTATTTATTTTCTTTTACTTTATGTGTAAGTGAACTAAAATAGATTGGGTTTGCCTTTGTAATTAAAAACTTACCCTGGCTACCTAACTCTAGCTCCACACTCTCATTTGCATAATGAAGCAGAAAAACATAAAAGAAAGTTACAAAACCAAT
The DNA here is from genome assembly GCA_015106715.1 of Bujurquina vittata. Taxonomy (NCBI): domain Eukaryota; kingdom Metazoa; phylum Chordata; class Actinopteri; order Cichliformes; family Cichlidae; genus Bujurquina; species Bujurquina vittata. The sequence goes on along the minus strand of VUQK01005518.1, from coordinate 19,623 downwards.
CAGTTTAGGGAGGAAAGAAACTAATTATTGAATATAAAAATGTTACATGAATAAAAAAAATTGGGAAATTAAAAATGTGATTTACATATGTAGGGGAATAAAATGTTAAAAATAGAAGTAGTTTTACCACATGTAATAAATTAATCTGAAAATGTGTATTTACGGGTTTTTCTATGCATTTAATGGTACATAAGTTTGTTATTATTTAAAAAAATATTATTTTTTAATTATTAATTTTTGGCAGTTTTGGCCCTCTATATTTACTTCACAGTGACTGCCAAACATGAGAAAGGAAATCAGTGATAAGAGTGCAGTCATTTTTGTTGTTGAAACAGATGGTAGGTTTTAAAAGAACACCTGCATGTTATAAAAATGAGCTACCTGAGGTTATGCCAAATCTTACACCGCTGGTTTTCTAAAGCAGGTTGAGTAAAGGTCATCTGAGGATACTTTAAAGCCCTAAAATATTATAACAGCTGCCAATTCGTCACAGCTTTGCCTCCTGTAGTAGTAAAAATTCCTCTTCTGACCACGCACAGAGCAAGAGATTTGCTGAGCCCACGTAGTCTTCTTTTTACTGTAGTAACCTTCACAGTCATATGTGTTCAGGGCAATTTTATTGCCCTTTATTGGGTGCTACCACCCAAAGGGTTTAAACAAAGACCATTGTCTTAATTAAATTTGAATTAAAATGTTTTCCCTTTTCAAAGAAATTAACTAGAATCGGGTCAAACAATGACAAACGTCACTGCAACATTGATGCAACTTTAAGGCTTTAAACACAGTTTTGCTGATTCGTTAATAATAGTTCCTCCTTTCCTTTAACATCTGTGCCAGGTTTCTTCAAAGCTGCCTGTCGGTAATTTTCCAGCACACGGTTGCATCACATCCACATATTTAAAGTGTCTTTCAACACGAGGAAAATCTAATCTCCTACACATAAAAAAATAATAAATAATGCTCCTTGGCAAACTGAAGGCCCACGACATTACCATGTTTCAAGGTTTGTTTGTTGTCAGCAAACGTCACGGGGGCCACATGATACGCCAATTCCCATGGAGACTAGACCTGAAGAGTTCAAGGTTCAGAGGCTTACTGGAGCATTTTGTGTGTGAAAATAATTTTGCAATACACAACATGCCGTGCAAGTTTTGGTAGACAGCGCCGCCGTCATATGATCCAGAGAACATGTCAAATTTTCTGTATAGTCGCAGGGATACGCTGTGACGAACATAGTCTGCTCGTTTCCTTTGGGACGTGCACTTGAACACACAGCGAGTGCTGAACTCAGCGTGACTTCCCTTGCTGGAAACCAGCAGTGTCGCTCTGGAGGAGTCTTCGTGTTGTTGACCCACTTTCTGAGAAGCGTTGAATATTTTCTTTGGCTTTTGGCATTCTGATTTGTAGTCAGGGCTCTGGTGTGTGTTTCTTTGCTCTTTGATACAGCGTGTTCAGTGTTTTGTGTGTATTTCTGTGTATTTGTTTGTTCAGTGGTCAGCATACAGTAACAGTCAAAAGTTTTTGACTGTTACTGTAAACATTGTAGACTTGAGGTCAACAGGATTATGCCAGTGTCCGTATCAAGGACCGGCTTCTCCGTCATTGAAATGCTGCATGGTCAGGAACAGATCGGGAATCACTGTGTTAGACAGTGTCAGGCTTTGTTTAAATATTGCTTTCCTAACTTTGTAAGATAAAATGTGGCAAATTAATGCATCGAGGATATAGGGGACAATGTTTTTTCGCATAAATTATTCACATATTCAAGAGGTGGGCAGTGGTTCCTGGAGGTTTCTGGCTCTTGTTGAGTGAAATTGGTGAAAGATGCTGCACCAAAAACCTCCTAGTGATTGTTTTGTTTGTTAGTAGATTGCATTGGTTGCCTATAGGTTTGTTGTTTTTTTTTTTATTTTATTTTTTATTTATTAATTTTTGCTTTTGCTTTTACCTTAAAACTGCGTTCTGCTGTAAAGATCTTCTGTAAAGATGGTTTTAAAAAACCTAATTTGGGATTGTCATTTTTTTTTTCTTTTTTTTTGCATCTGAAGACCTAAAACAATTGAATGTTTGTGTTCTTCAAGTCAGATCTTTGAAGCAAAGCCTTTTTTACTAAGAAGAAACTAAAGCTATGTATTTCTAGCCATATAGTCCCTACATTTCTTATACAGTACTGTGCAAAAATCACCCCTCATTTCGCTATTTTTTTCCTAGTAACATGGGAAACAGGTGCAGCAATTTTTTGAAACATGTAAAAACATACATGGAAATACACTATATAAGGAAAACCAGGCTTTGCACCATTCTAACAATTCTCGTCTAATTCTAAAGTCAGTATTTGGTGTGACCACCTTTATTCTTCAGCACAGTCTGAACTCTCTGAGGCAGCTTTCTTATCATTTCTTTAAGCAATCTTAAGCAATAGTTCTCCAGGCTTCTTGAAGGACATTCAAAGCTCTTCTTTGGATGTTGGCTGCCTTTTGTTCAGTTCTGTCATGATGATCCCAAATTGCTTCAATAATGTTGGGATCCAGGCTCTAGGTGTGCTTTTACTCCACTGGCAGTGTGTTTTGGATCATTGTCATGCTGAAAAATGAAGCTGTTACCAATCAGATGCTTTCCAGGTGCTATTGCACCGTGGATCAAAATCTGATGGTTCTTTTCTGTTTATAATTCCATTAATATTGACAAGATCTGAAACATCAACTGGCTGAAATGCAGCCCCAAAGCATGACAGAGCCTCCACCATGTTTTGCAGATGTCTGTAGACACTCACAGTAGTGGCTCTTTCCTGACTTCCTCCGTATGTACTGCTGAGGATTTGAACCAAAAATTTCACATTTGGATTCATGCGTATCAGACCTGTTGCTACTGATTTTCAGTCCACTTCTTGTGTATTGTGGCATACCTAAGCCTTTTCTCCCTGTTTGCCTTCCCTAAGAATGGCTTCCTGACAACCACCTTCCCACTGAGACCATTTCTGATGAAGCTTCAGTGAACAGTAGATGGATCAACTGAAGGATAAGATGCATCTCTCAGGTCCCCCCCCCCCCCCCCCCCCCCCCAACCCCCTAACCCCCAACCCCCC
>VUQK01005518.1:4994-16518 GCA_015106715.1 Bujurquina vittata | reverse complement strand
ACACAAAAGAAAAAAACAACCCCCCCAGTCCCCCCCCCCCCCCCCAAATTCTTCAAGGACACACTGACAACTTGGCAAAGAACCAGTTTTAAACTGATATCTCAGCATGGTATGCAGTTATGTGTAGACACAACACTGGTTCATCCCTTGAGCTAAGATGCCTTTGTTATGCTTCATAGGGCAATGTGAAGTGGCTGAACAAACAAAAACATTCCTCTGAAAATGGTCAGGTACAAGGAGTGGACCGAAAAGGAGTGAAAAAGCAGCCAATGCCCAAAAGAAAAACTTTGGAAGACCTTCAGAAAGCTGGAGAACTCTTGATCAAGACCACTTTAAAAAATAACAGTCTGGCTGCTTGGAAGTTAAATTTAAATAAATTAGGGGTGGCTCAAGACTTTTGCACAGTACTGTAAGCAGTCATGGCTGTCAGACCAATTTCAGTGTGGTTAAATCATATCTACTTTAAATACTGTGTATCTCATAGAAATGTAATCCCTTTGTGCAGCAGTCAGATAGCACAGTTCTACTGAGGTCACAGCATTGTTGGCATCTTTGGCTTTCAGTTCGACACTTAACTGGTAATAATTCATTCATTCATTTAGTGGATTTTCTGTCACTTTTTTAAGCCTTCCATCCGAGGCGGAAAACTGCGTTTTCGAATTTCAAATTTCTTTCACAGCTTTTGTTTTGTTGCATAGGTCAGTGGTGCTTATCAGAACATGAGCTTTTCAGCAATTGATATTCAAAAGGATTGCGTTCCCCGGATGAATAGAGAGTAAATGTAACCCACAGCCTGACCCTGTTTCACAGCACTGTGTACCACACAACCTTTCTTCCCGTCAGCTATCAGGGTCCCGCAGCATTCAAGAGGTGAAAGACCTTGTAAACACATGTGATCTCATTTTTACTCAGTGATCTGTCTCAGTCAAACAGCTAGAGCTCACAAACCTTTAAAAACAGCTCAGCAAACCATCATATGCTTCCCAGGCGGATTAGCCAATCATTGACTCCCACAGCCTTCAGGGTGCTCTGTTGGAGTCCAAAGGAGGGAAAAGATTTTGTTTGAGTCGTCACACCGATTGTGGATTTTAAGTTTAGGGAGTTTGGGGGGCAGAGAAGGAGAGATGGCCTGGGAGATCTGGACTACGACGCTGGACGAGGAGAATTTGGTAGAAAATGGTGAGTTTGTGACTCGGGGAGCGTTTTTCCCATAGCTCAGATATTGTTTTTTCCTTTTCACTGCCTGTGTACTCTGCTCTCACGCTGTCATAAACAAGAAGTGCGCTTTAACAGAGCCAAGAGGTGAACTGCTTCAGCACTGGCACTGTACCTACTCTGTGGCTGTTGGCTGTCTTTTGTCTCCTTTTTTATACACTAAGTGATTAAATGTGTGTTAAATCGTAAAATCTTATTTGACTTTGCTTTGTTTTTTTTGCTGACATTTTTAACTTTATTGCACTCAAGTTTAATTATTAAGACCATTTACGACCCATTACGCACTGCGTTTCTGTGCTGCCTGAGTGTGTGTGTGTGTGTGGGTGTATTTACAGCTGTGTAAGTGCTTTTATTTAACATTGTAATTGATACAAGATGCAATCCAAACTCTGTCATGTCTCAATGTGTGAATCTTTAGGGTCAGTGAGGTTGTTTCTTTTCTTGCTCTTGTGTCTTCAGCTCTTTACTGCTACACTCAATCTGAATAGGTGTGCATTGGTATTATTAAGCTGTCTTTGTTTTTATTATCATCAGTAAGATAAACAAATGTAGTAATGATGGTTAATTAAATGCTTTGTGAATGTTATGTTATCCGTGCTTATGCTGATATGAGATATAATTTGCGTTGAAAGGAGCTGTTTTTGTTCTTTGTGTGTTTTGTTTTATTATAATGATGTGTTGTGTATGTGTGCATTTTTTTATAGTACACTTTCAAAATGTAACAATTTGGAAACCCCAGGAAGAATAGTTGCTGCATTGCTGCAGCTAATGGGGATCTTAAACTAAAATAAAGACTGAAAACTACACAATACAAATAAGATCAAAAAACAAACAAACAAATAAGGGAAACTAAATTAAATGGCACCGTATTGTGGTGATTATACTTATTATTACCTGAATATTATATTGCAATAAAAGCAAACACAAAATGTAAATAAAATGTTAAATAACAATTTTAGAGAAATAAAAAATAAATGTAAAACAGCATAGAAATTTTAAATAAAAAATGAAAAATAAAAAAAATTGTTTAACAAAACTGAATATAAAATCTAAATAAAATACAGTGAAAGTAAATATAAGTACAAAAGTTTTAATAAAATGTTGAATAAGCAATTTTAAAAGCTGAAAATAATACAACTTGTAAAACACTTTTTACAAAGTCCTGAAGAGTGAGGAGGCGCACACTCCTGTCATTCCAGCGCAGTCTGAAAAGAGCTGTCAGTGTTGTCAGTGTACATAGAAAAAGATACAAACCCACATTATCTTCATACAGAAACAAACTCATTAAATGTTTCAGTCTGGAAGAGATCTGAGGACTAGAGTGAGTCACTGTAAAGTTTGTGTGCAAAGCTGGACATGAACAGGTCAAAGCGTGATACATTTCAGTCGTTTTAGTCTGAATTGTCAACAAGGATGAATTAGTTATTCTGAGATTCCCCCACAATTTCAGTGTCTGTAAAGCAAAACAATTTAATGCAGATGTTGCATTTTCACGTCATGTTAAGGCCTCTCAGACAGACTTGGGTGCAGGACGTGTGCAGGATATAACCAACGACATGTTTCTATGTTTCATTTTTGTTTTCACATCAGCAGTCAGTCACTGTCAGGGTCACGGAGAACCACGACCTTTTCCTGCACACAGTGTGTATTAATGACAGGAGGGAGAGTAAAATACAGCTGAAACCAGGTCTCCACAGAGTGTGATTATTGCCACAGTCACCCTCAGTCTGTGGTGTAACACCTGGGTTTTATTTTAGGCTTCATTGCCATCAGCTGGCCTCTAACTTTGTATAAAGGGATGCATTGCATAACTTGAGAGTTTTGTAACAGAAAGCTTGATGGTATCTATATGGTCTCTTTTCATTCTATTCAGTTTGTTCTTGCTTCACGTTTTAAAAAATACTTTTACTCTTTCTAGTGTTGTCATTGTGCCAGTGAGCAAGGCACTTCAGTGCCTGCAGGATGGATTATTGGCAGGTAAATGCAAACCGAGGATATATGCTTTACCCCAGTCCTCAGCAGTCCAGTCTCTGTACTTTCTGCAGAACATCGGTCTGTCCTTGATGATTTTTCTGTAGAATAGTGGCTTCTTTGCTGCCCTTCTTGACAACAGGCTAACCTCCAAAAGTCTTCGCCTCACTGCCTGTGCAGATGCACTCACATCTGCCTGCTGCTATTGCTGAGCCAGCTCTTCACCGGTGATGCCTCAATCCTACAGCTGAATGACCTTTAGGAGATGATCCTGGCACTTGCTGGACTCTCTTGGCTGCCCTGAAGCCTTCTTCACAAGAATTGTACTGTACCTCTCTTTGAAGTTCCTGATGATCTGATATCTGGTTGATTTTAGGGATAATCTTGCTAGCAGGAATACCCATCCCTGTGAAGCCAAAGCAACGATGACTGCACGTGTCTCTTTGCAGGTTACCATGCAAAGAGACACGTGCAGTGCAAAAAGGAAGCGCGATGATTTCAAGAACCACGCAATCTGCTATTTCAAACTCAGTTAACATGACAGAGTGCTCTCCATCTTCGTCCTTGTCAACACTCTCACCTGTGTTAACGAGAGTATCACTGAGATGATGGCAGCAGGTACTTTTGAGGCAGGCCTTAAATGGAGTGGAAATTGTTTTTTAGGATTTTGTTCATTTTCATGGCAAAGAGGGACTTTGCAATTATTTGCAATTCATCTGCTCTCTCTTCATAATATTCTGGAGATGCAAATCTGCATCATAAAATCGGATTCAGCAAACTTTGATAAAAGTACTGATTTTCACTTTCTCAAACCGTTTGGCCACGGCTGTAAGCCGTGCAGACACGAATCGCAACACATTAGTTCTGCTAATTCACGTTGAACACGTAAAACCAGTCTAACCTGTTGGCTCAGGTATGTAAAATGCTCCCTTTGTGTTGAGTCAGGCCTGTTGTTTCCTTACAGCACGTGTCAGTGAAATTTCACCCTATTACATTTCATAATCACCTGTGGAAAACCAGCTTCACTACAATATTGTGTCATATTACCTGTGCTTTTTGTTCTCTGTTCTAAGAACAGGGTCTACTCTGTTCAGTCATTACATTACATTATGCCATCCATTAATGCTCAGCTGAAAGAGGGGGAGGGAAAACCCCCAAAAACTTTTAATTCCAGACTATTGTTTTAGGCCCATTATAAGCACTTCACAAAGCTTAAATCTAAAGGTCTTCCTGTATGTTTTCCTGTTTCTGTCTCAATCTGTTTTTGATTGGTTGCTGCTGTCTGGAAATGATTGCTGACTGTAGTGCAGACGCTGCCACGTACTCAGGCTCTTTTGTTTTGGGCTGCTTGAGAGAATGACCCTGAACGCGATCTCAAAGCTTTGTGTTTCTTTCCCTCAGACTCTCATCAATACAGTATTGTCTAAGAATAGTGTTATCAATATTACAGAACCAGGCTACAATGAATGCACTTTTCCTGTTGCTCTTTTGTGTAAAGTTTTTTTCCCCATTTTCCTTGCTATGTAACAAGAGTCAGCAGTAATTGTGAGGGTAGCCACTGTTAGCGTTTACTGAAAGCGTGTGTGTGTGTCTGACTGACTGACTGAGAGAAAGAGGAACTTGGCTTGCTGCTGCTGACAAATTCATTTTTGGAAAACAAGTACTGCTCATGAAGGGGGCTTCTTTCTGTAAGGAAGAAATTTGTCACTCTCAGGCTTAAATGTTATTAAAGTTTTAAATGTATCTATTTTTAATATATTTGATTTGATTTTTTTTCTGTGGTATATTGAAAATTTGTGGGTTTTTTTTTAAATAGCATATTTTTCACTCTCTCCTAGAAATTTTCTTTCTCTGCTTATTCTCTCACCTAAATCGTATTTTCATACTAATTTCACATTGTATTGTATGGAGGTGGGACTGCATCAGGGATCGGCTCTGAGCCTGCTCTTGTTTGCAGTGGTGATGGACAGGCTGACAGATGAGGTCAGGCAGAAGTCTCTGTGGCCTTTGTTGACACTGTGATCTGCAGTGAGAGTAAGGAGCAGGTGGAGGAGATCCTGGAGAGGTGGAGGCACGCTCTGGAGAGAAGAGGAATCAAAGTCAGTAGAAGCAAAATGAATATGTGTGTCTGAATTAGAGGGAGACAAGTGGAAAGTTAAACATGCAAGGAGTAGAGATAGGAGGAGGACAAGAGGACGACCTGAGAAGATTCATGGCTGTAGAGATGGAGGACATGCAGAGGATTCTACGAATAGGGTGAGATGGAGGCAAATGATCCACTCCAGTGACCCCTAAAGAGTAATAGTTGTGGTGTTATTATTATTTACCTTAATTTAGTCACTTAATAATTACTATTAAAGGGCTATTTTGAGTGGTGCCTGTCAAATACATTATAATTATACAATATAAAATTTATGTCTCTGTTTCTCCAGTAATGTAATATGGTCATCTCAACACAGAAGCCCCACTCACCTACCGTTAAGACATTCTTTTTGCCCAGGGCAGCCAATGAGATGAAAGTTTGCTTAGGCCCCCCACTCAGGGTCACACAGGCCCAGAGACTAGTTGTCAGTCCCCTGGCAACCATGTCACTGGGGTAACTGTGTGTTCCCTGACTGGTTGGCGGAGGTTGCTTGCTGTCACTAGGTGAAATCGGTCACAAAGAGGTATGCAGTGGTGCGCTGAAAACCTCCTTGTGATGGCTTTGGTCACTAGCAGGTTGCTTCAGTCGCCAGTAAATTGCATGGAAGTTGCATTGCTTGTTGGCCTGCAAACATTCACCAATTGCCCGCCAAGTTGCAGCAAATGCAGTGAGAAACACAGCTCGGCCCAGTGTAAGGATTGTTTTGCTGCGCTGTTAGTTTGAATGGATAAAAACTACTTTTAAATTTAATGAAATTTGTGCTCCTAGTGTGATAAACTCTTTGTCATTTTAATAATCTCATGACCCTTCTTCTCCTGGCACATTTATACTTTTTGTAATACTTGTCGGTCTTCATTTAAAGTGAAATTGTCAGTATGGTATTTATATTATTGGTCTCGTGAAGCAAAAGGGAGTTCACAAATGATTTTGCCTCAAGCTAATAAGAGACCAGATGTTAGCTTTTTATTTGCATATGTCAAAATAGATTATAGTTTCACATTGGGCCTGTCTTACATTGTTATGGATCAAAACAAACACAGTTCATATGTGTGGGGAAACACTGCAGGAGTTGCCATGCCTTTATATAATAGGGTATGATCACCTCAGCACAAAAAAACCCTCTTTTGTTTGCCTCCAAAACTCAGCAATCCAGGAAGCAATGCAATAAAGGTGTAGAGCAATATGAGGACAAGCAAATGTGGAGTTACAGCTACCTTTGCCTTGAGGAGGCTTTAGCGGCAAAGGTGATGAACACATGTTTGAGTCTTCACAGTAAATGAAGATAACCTGAGTTGTTGTAGGACAAAAACTGTTTCGTTAAATAAGTCCCCAAAATCTGAAAGTCAGGCCAAAGTATCTGCGTTATTTTGAGTCAACCTGAATCTTGCAGCAGTCCTGGAAAAGCTCTCCTGCTGATAATGTGACAGCTGCACCAGAGAAACCTGCGATGGCAGTCGATGGTTCCACCGCCCTGGCTGTCGCCATCGTGCTACCACTTTGTCGGTAGCTCTGAAGAGGCTGGAGTTTGAATGTGACGATGTTACTGTGTCTCTAATGTGCCTTCTCTCTTTCTCTCTCTCTGTCTCTCTCTTCCTCCCTCTCAGAAGTTTACGAGGACGAGAGCAGCAGCAGCAGAACAGCCGGTATGAACGGTAACGGCCCCAGTAGGCTCGTGGACCCGCTGGAGGACCTGCTGCCTGGAGTGGGTACCTATGAAGACTTCAACACTATCGACTGGGTCAGAGAGAAGAGCAAGGACCGGGACAGACACAGAGAGGTACAGTGGACAGAAGAGAGTGGAAAAAACAGAGCAGCTTATTTGACTGTCAGAACTCTAATAAGATGAGGAATGTGCTCTCTGGGTGTCGAGATAATGAAGCAAGTATCAGTTCAAGATGAAGTCATTTTGATATCAGGGAGGTGAAAGTTTAAATTCTTCATTTGTATTTAAACAGAAAATACCCACTATGTGTATCCTGGGAGATACATTTGCTGTCAATGCACTGTTTGGATTGCATATGTGTCTCCACACTGTAGAAACGGGGATGACTGAGGTTATATAGCTTCTGAGGTAGTGCTGGGTATTGGACTCATGACCCATCATTATAGCAGCACACAATAGCAAAAAATAGAATACTGCCAAACATTAAAAAACAGCATGCAGTTCAGTATCTGAGATAAATGTACTTAAATGTGACCCATATAAGTTTTCCAGACCAGTTGTGTAGTTTTATGATGTTGCAGTATCACTGAATATATTATAACACCAAACGTTGCAGGATATGGTGGAAAATTCTCCCTTTCTCATATCATTCCTTTCATTTCTCCGTTCATCCAGATCACCAATAAGAGCAGACAGTCAACTATGGCTCTGCTGCGCAGAATCAGTGATGCCTTCTCAGGGTGGCTGCTCATGCTGCTGGTGGGACTCATGTCAGGTGCTGCTCACACTCATTCTCACGTACTTACAATCGCTTTATTGTCTCGAGCAAGTAAATACCTGTTCATATCACCACGGCCCTCTTCAATACCAGCCTAAATCAAACTAACTCCACATGTAGTGAATTCTGATGAAGGCACACACTGTAGTATGCAAATTCTTTAGATTCTACAGATACGTATTTAAATAGGTGTCTTGTGTACCTCCTAAGCGCAGCAGCTCACATTCTGAGTGGTTCATTGAAACATAATCATATATTTATGAAATGAGTGCGTCAGAGGGACGGCTCAGGTTGTGAGCAGTTTGGAGAGGCGAGGCTGAGATGGTTTGGACATGCTGAGGGAGGAGGCATAGTGGGATATATTAGACAAATGATGCTGAAGATGGAGCTGCTAGACAAGAGGAAGACCTCAGAGACAATTCATGGATGCAGCGATGGAGAGGAGGATGGTAACGATCGGGTGAGAAGGAGGAAGATGATCCGCTGTATGAACCCCTAAAAGGAACAGCAGAAAGAAGACGACCCCTGTACTTGCCCCTTTTTGTTGGTTTCCATTCACACAAGAGTAGACTTTATGGCAGAACATCGAGTTATTTAGATGACCTTGTGAGGCCATAATTACTTTCAGGGAATTGGTCCTCTGAAGGTCCCAAAGGTCAAGAAAAAGACGGCCGGTGATCAAGCATTTACATACAGTTCATCAACATTATGGAACAGCCTTTTGTCTGACATTATCAAGTTCTTTTTTTAAAAGCTGAAGATCTACTTGTTTTCTACTGTATTCTACTTTGTTTCAGTGTAAGGTGTTTGAAGGTGTTTTAAGTTTTATTTATATGCGTTATGTCATTGCTATGCTTTGTAAAGCACTTTGATGGAAAACGTTCCATACGTATATTTATTATTACTATTAAACACACAAACGCAGGGTTCGTACTTGCTCATATGTCTCCCGTTTTATTGTTGCCTGCATCACCTGAAAGTTAATTCCCATGCGTGGACAGACACCAGGTGGAGAGCCACAATGTAGCACAAGCACAGCCCTAAAAATAAGCAGGGTGACACATTTATAGAGAAAATGAATATCCGTTATGTTGGTTAAAAGTCTGGAACATAATCTTTTTTGTTCACCTGGTGGCCCAAAAAGGTTCATTTCTCAGGACGCAGTGATCCATTTGATCCATTTACTCAGGAACACAATAAAAATAAGAAACATTATCTATGTAGCGCCAGAGTGCAAAATGAAGAAAGCAGATAGCTGAGAGGCTAAATCCAGACTGAAAGCCAAACACTGGACCCAGACAATGCAGATGCAATTAAATTAAAGCTGAGAAAGTTAAAACAACAAGGAAAAACAGACATTTATTCCATGAAAAATCAGTGAGCTCTTCAGTTATTGGGAAATGACTTGAGTTTATTTAACGAAGCACTGCAAAATCCTGTCTTCATGCTGTTAATATTTTCTGAGTTACAGGCCATAGAAACAGATAAGGGTCAGTTGAAAGTTGGTGCTTTTTAATTTTTTTTCTCTTTTTTTTCTTTTCAAGCATTTTTAATTATCATAACTTTATAAATGAAGGAGCCTTGATTTAAAGTCCGTTTTGAAACTGCAGCCAAATCAGTGTCAGACTGAGCATCATTAACACAGGATGTGTTATAGTTCCCATAGCGACACCTGATGAATGTCTGACAGTTACTGAAACAAGCATTGGCACCCGAAATGTTCCTCTATTTTCTTATAATTCATTGTAGAAAACTTCAAAAAGTGCATTTTGAGTGAAACGTATTTTCATATGGGTTATATGGCTCTATGGCTAAAACAAAGTTATAGCACAGGTAAGGTCTCTTCCTTCCTTCCTTCCTTCCTTCCTTCTGTTTCAAGATAACTTCTAATACGGTTTCATTTTAATGATCCTCATTGTAGTTTATGGCTGTGAAAATGAAGAAACAACATTGTTGTGCACATGTTCTATGTAATAGTTTGACATGAAGCTTTTTCAGATTTGATTGATTTTTATCTGGAATGATCCAGTAAAAAATACAAATGAAAGCAAGGCAACAGAAATCATAAAATAGACAAGTTAAGGCAATAACCAGACAATAAAAGACTATAAAAGACAATATCAGATGTATTGATGGCACATGAAAATAGGGCAAGTGGGTTTAAGAAGCCATTTAAAGGAGGTCATGCATGTTGCCTTATCTTCTCGTTCCAAAGTCGAGGGGCACAGTCGCCTTTAGATTTAATTCTTGTCTGTTTAGTAACTGGAAGGGTCACGCATGAGAGCGATATGGGCTCAGCATTTCTGCCCAGATGTTCAAATGAATTGTAACAGGTGGAGAGGAGCCAGGTTTGGGTTGCAGTGACACGGTCTGCTAAAGCCAGTGAGATGTCGAGCTGCATTATCACATTATTAACACTTCTTCAGCCATACGCGGAAAATTGCATAGAATAATCTCTTTGTCTTTTAATGAGTCAGATTTCCCTTCTTCTCGTCCCTACTTTGTCCTCATCTCGTCCCTCTCTTTTTCAGGTGCTGTGGCCGGCGGCATCGACATTTCAGCCCACTGGATGACGGACATGAAAGGCGGCGTGTGTCTTCAAGGTTTCTGGTTCAACCACGAGCACTGCTGCTGGCTGTCTAACGAGACCACGTTCCAGGAGAGGGACCGGTGTCCACAGTGGAAGAGCTGGGCCGAGCTCATAACGGGAACCTCAGAGGTAGGAGAAGATTTCAGAGCTTATACTTTCAGCGCTACTTTGATCCATGAAGTTTACATTTAGCCGCGAAAATTTCTCAGGCCCGTTTTGAATGAAGTGTTATGCCAAGCCACGAGTTTGAGTCTCACTGCTTCAGAGATTTGTTGGTTATTCATGAGGTTTCAGAGCTGCTATGGTTCCATCTACTGGTTGGACGCTGTCATGATACAAAATTTACACCACTAGTACTAAAGGATGCAGACAAAGTCAATCACTGCTCATTTGCTAGTGTTTTGAAGCATTAATTTTTGAGAAATCACATGCCACTTTGTGTGTGTGCTTGTCACCTTACAGGGTGCGTCTGCCTACATAGTGAACTACCTGATGTACATATTTTGGGCTCTGATCTTCTCCTTCTTGGCCGTCATACTGGTCAGAGCCTTCGCCCCGTATGCATGCGGATCAGGAATTCCAGAGGTGAGATTGCACTCAAAGGGATGAGGGTAAACCATCAAAACAAAAACAAACACAACAAAAACACTTTAACGATTCTCCTTTCTTTCAGTAAAAAGTGCATTCTGAAAATGTTCATATTCCAAAAAACATCAAGTATAAAAGTGAAGAGCAGCCAAATAACAGCTGTGAGCTTTCCTGCACTACAATCCCATCACCCACAGCTCCTCAACCTCACACCCATTTGTAAAATTATAGAAAAGTTAGAGGTGGCTTTTGCTGTGGACCCAGGTGTTTAAAAAGACAAACACAAAACCAAAACTTAACTTTCTCTCATATTTAATGATTCATCTATGGCAGCAATTTCTAAAGTGTGGTGCCCCGCCCCCTTGTGGGCCTTGTAGATACTGCAATGAATTGAATGAAAAAATTAATTGGGGCCACCTCCAAATTCAGATTTCTCTATTAAAATGTCCTTTTGAAATCCCAAACGACCTTTGACTTGGAATTTGTCATTTAATTTAAAAATTCCACGGAACTGTTTTTTTTTTTTTTTTTTTTTTTTAACACATTATATTTCTTCCCTTTTTTCTCTTCTGGTCT